>PVIY010017402.1:0-29542 GCA_004026745.1 Myrmecophaga tridactyla
ACCTTGACAGTGTCCCACAGGTCTTTGAAGTGCTGTTAATTTTATTGACTCTTTTTTAATTCTGTGCCTCAGACTGGCTAATCTCAATGGCCCTGTCTTCAGATCTTGAGTTTCTTTTCTTCTGCATGCTTAAGTATTCTAGTGAACTTTTCATTTCAGCTATTGTGCTTTTGAACTCCAACATTTATACTTGATTACTTTTTAATGAATTTTATTATTTTTTTAAATTGTTTATTATGTGACAACTTTATCTTACTTTCCTTTTGTTCTTTAGACATAATTTCCTTCAGTTCTTTCTACGTGCTTAAATAGATTATTTAAATCATTTTTCTAGTAATTCCAATGTTTAGGATTTCTCAGGAACAGTTCCTATTGAAAAAATATGTACATATATTTTGAAAACTGATATTTTAAATAATATAATGTGGCAATTTTGGAAATCTGATTCTTCCCTCCCTCCAGGATTTGTTATTGTTGCTGTTATTTGTTTTTAATGACTTTGGTTAATTAAATCTGTAAGGTTTTATATTGTGTTGTGTGTGTACACTCATGGCTCTGTTTACCTCAGTGGTAAGTTAATTAGTGGACAAAAGTACTATGAATGATTGGGAATAGCAAGTCTTTCTGTCATCACTGAGTTGCTCTGCTTGCATTTTGGGACATGCCTTAGACGCTTAGTTAGGAGAATGATAACTCTTCCTTACCTTTGCTCAGAGAATCCAGGAGAGGTGAGCATGTTCGGCATTCCCAGGTCTTTTCTGAACATGTCCATAGTCCTGAGCAGATACACAAACCTTCACATGCTTATGGCCTTCTAGATTCCCAGCATAATGTCAGAGCTTTCATGGCCTTCCATGGATATTTCATTCCCCACTTTCTCTTTTAAGCTTTTCAAATAGCTATTATTTGCCTACACTGCTATCTATTGTCTCAGGCAGCTACAAGGACAAATGATTTGTGCTTACTGTAATTGGCTAATTCTGCATGTCAAAAGGCTGTTCATAGTTGGAGAATTTTAAATCAGGATAATTAAAGACCACTGTAAGGGTAGGGTCTTCTGTGGAAACACTAAACAAAACAAATAATGTCAATTCTCTGAGAATATGTTTTGAAAGGGTACCAGGCCCTTTCTGTCTTCTTCGATTGCTACCAGGCTGTTAGTTTGCAGAAAGCTGTTTACAAGTCTTCCACAGAGCTGTGGAAGTTATGATGGAAAATAGGGCAAGTTAAAACATCTCAAAATCAACAGTTATCACTGAAAACCAGCAATTTTCTTGAGTAAATTCTGCCCAGATTGCAACAAACATTTGCTGAATTTTTGGACATCTTAAAAAGTTATTGTGACATTTTTTGTCAGTTTTCTGGTAGCTTTCATGAGAGGATTTTCAAGGTTCTTTCTCAGCCATTCTTGCTGACATCACCCCAGTTATGAGTTGTTTTGTTTTTTAAACATTATTTATGCTGACTCTCTCCACAAAAGATTGGATAAGCAAGGATATCTGATATCCTATCAAACTGATTTTTTCCTCTATGATTCATCCATCATTCTTACTAAATATCCCTGAATTATGCTCCATCCATACTAAACCATTTGCTTTCCAACTCTTAAGAATTTATTCACTCAGCTCAAATGCTCTGTGTCCCTTCCTACATTTCACCTGGACAATTCCCACAAATTCATTGGAATTCTTGTCTGGGTTTATCTCCTCTAGGAGTCTTTCACTAACCTTTCTCAACGAGGCAGGTTTGGGAGAGCCTAATATGCTTTTATAACAGCCTTTTGGCCTCTCTTATACCATTTGTCATACACTATCATGTTCGTCTCCTAAGTGCAAAGGAAACTCATGCAAAATATTTTTTTTCAGCAGAATGATATAATCCTAACTTAACACATATATATTTAAGTATGTGGGTCCGGCAACATACAATAGAAACAGACACAGGTTGAAAGGGCATTGGCTTACATGGTGAGTAATTATCTCTGAGTTGTTATGATGATTGTGCTTTCTCTGCTTTATATTTTTCTGTATTTCTGAATGTAAACCTATGATTTTTAATATCTGATTTTTTTAAAAAACGAGAGAATTTGAAAAGCCTGACATCTAAGCCTTGGAATATTCCTATTTGTCTCTAGGTGATTGACCCACCTTGGAAAGGTATTGCCATCAGGGAAAGACAAATCAAGGTCAAGAGGGTCCTTCACATCGAAGGAGGATGGTCACTCAAGATAGCTGAATTGATCCTGTTTAATAGGCTACAGAACCTTCTGGCACCCATCAGAGCAATCTCAGACCACAAAAAGGATAACTGACTTAACTGTTGTTAAAATTCTCTGCCATTATACTTATGACTAAGTCATACCAGAGTTAAAGCACCATGGTTCTCCATCCCTGCGATCCACTGTGGAATATGATCCAGCTCAGATTTCTACAATAATCTTGCCCAGGACCTTGATCATTGACTATACAGCATTCACTTAGCACTACTGAACATCTAGTGAAGGCAAAATGTATATTATCTGTCTTGTCCTCAGACTCTTACTCTAATCTTATTTATTCTTTTTAAAAATCCCTTTATTAGTTTTCTTTTAAAATTTTTATTGTGGCAAAATATTCAAAACCTTTAATTCACCATGTTAGCCATTTTTGATTGTATGATTCAATGATATAAATTATCTTCACAGTGTTGTGAAACCACTGTCATCATGTGTTTCCAAACTTTTTCATAATCCCAAACAGAAACTCTGTGTTCATTAGGCAATTACTTTATTTATCTTCCACTAGACATTGGTGACCTCTACCCTAATTTTTGGCCTGAAAGTACCCATATGAGCTTCAAGCCCTTGTCTCCCCACTGTCCCTGTTCAGTGTCTTGAATGAAATTCAGTGCCGAAATTTCTGTTTACATTTTTGTGTTCCTGATTGCTCAGTCTCTCTGTACCTTTGAAAATTTAAACCCTATACTGGTTTGAATCTGTTATGTATGCCAGAAAAGCCTACGTTTTCTCAATCTCTCCCTGTGGGTGTAGACCTATTATGGATGGGCCTTTTGCTTAGGTGGTTTCCACAGAGATGTGACCCAACTAATTCAAGGTGGGTCTTAATCTTCTTGCTGGAGTACTTTATGAAAGGGTGAAACACAGGGACATTTTGGAGAGAGAAAGGAGACACTATGGGAAAACAAGAAGAACCCACAGAAGCTGAGAGAGCCATTTTGAAACCATAATCCAGGAGAGAATGACCAGCAAATATCACCAAATATGTGTCTTCCCATGTGTGCTGGTCTGAAAGGAAGTATGCCCCCTAGAAAATCCATGTTTTAATCAAAATATCATTTCATAAAGGTAGAATAATCTCTATTCAATACTGTATGTTTGTAACTGTAATGAGATTATCTCCCTGGATGATATGATTTAGTTAAGAATGGTTGTTAAACTGGATTAGGGGATGACATTTCTCCACCCATTTGAGTGGGTCTTGATTAGTTTCTGACGTCCCGTAGAAGAGGAAACATTTTGGAGAATGGGAGATTCAGAGAGAGCAGAACGATGTAGCCATGAGATGCAGAGAGTCCACGAGCCAGCGACCTTTGGAGATGAAGAAGGAAAACGCCTCCCAGGGAGCTTCATGAAATAGGAAGCCAGGAGAGGAAGCTAGCAGATGATGCTGTATTCGCCATGTGCCCTTCCAGCCGAGAGAGAAGCCCTGACTGTGTTCGCCATGTGCCTTCTCACTTGAGAGAGAGACCCTGAAATTCATCGGTCTTCTTGAACCAAGGTATCTTTCCCTGGATGCCTTTGATTGGACATTTCTATAGATTTGTTTTAATTGGGACATTTTCTCAGCCTTAGAACTGTAAACTAGCAACTCATTAAATTACCCCTTTTAAAAGCCATTCCGTTTCTGTTATATTGCATTCTGGCAGCTAGCAAACTAGAATACCATGTGACAGAGGAACCCTGGATGCCAGCAGACTTTCCTCAGAGATGGTATCTCCCTCTTGATGCCTTAATTTGGACATTTTTGTGGCCTTTGAACTGTAAATCTGTAACATAATAAACATCCATTGTTAAAAGCCAACCCATTTCTGGTATATTGCATTTTGGCAGCTTTAACAAACCCAAACAATCCCTGTTCAATTCAGACTGACTCAGGATCATTAGGATTTCTTCTGTTAGATTCCATCACCTCAGAGCTGCTCTCCAGCCTCCAACCTTCCTCATTTTCCCAACCAGGTGTTGTTATAAATCTTATTTCCATCCCATTCCCTACTGGGTTCCAATTTTCTTTGACCAGCCCTTCAAAAATGGAGACTTTATGAGGATTATATACTTAGAGCTCAATCCCGAATACACTCCTGGACATTCTTCTTCAGAGTTTCCTTGCCTTTCTGCTCCAGTATATAACAATTTGCCATGTCCTTCCTCTGTGCTGAGCCAGTTTCCATGAATCTGGATCCTAGAAGCACATCAGTCAGTTGACTAGGTTGTGCTGAACGTGAATGCCTTTTCTAATTTCTACAGGTTGCCCTTTCCAGGACTTGATCAAGACATGTAATATTAATCAACATATTCTGTGATTAAAATATTCAAAAAGCAAGCAACAAAGCAAAAAGCTTACTCTAGTAGAGGACATAAGTATTGCAAAAATCACAACAATCTAAGTGAGTAAATAGGTAACACTACCATTTGATGTAAAAGCCATGGAACCCCAATATTTGCCAGCCAGCTAGTAGATATTAACCCTGCAAGGAAACAAGCCTTCTAGACTCTAAAACCACTACCAGCTTAGAGTGTTTAGAGTTCAGGTTAAAGACATTTTTAGTCTGGACATATTTTATTTAAGACACGAAATACATAACACATCATAGAAATTGTTCCATAAAATGTTTTCTGGTACTTAAAAGAACAAACTGTATTTTGGATGTTCACTTAGATGGAGCTGTTATATGATGGTGGTCACTGCTGCATAGAGCCCCTCCAGGCTCTTCATAGTCTAGAATGGAGTCCAGCTCTTTGTCTCTATTCAGAAGGCCTTCCAGAATCTGGCCTTACCTTCTCTCCATCTTCATCTCTCCTCTCTTGCCCTCTTTGGTCGCTGTGCCCTAGGCACAAAGAAGCATTTGCACTTCACCAGATGTCACATTGTCTCTCGTGCCTCCATGGCTCTAAACACATGATTTCCTATACTCAGAATACTAGTTCCTGATTCTTCTTTGCTCCACTGTTCTTCAAACTCAGCTCAGTCATGTCTGGCAGACAGAAAGTCTTTGACACCCCTAGATATTTTAAATGCCCAGGAACTCTCTTTGCTTGTCTCTGCCGCTGATTAACAATTCCATATCATAATTGTCGCTTATTTCTCTGTCCTTATCATTGGACTGTGAACTCATTGAGAGCATACTTAGTTTCCCCCTTTGTATTCCTTGACATAGGCTAATTAAATGTCTGATAATATGCCAAACAAAGATTTTTTTAATGTATTGTGGTAATGCACGCACACATACACACACAACCAGGCATATACATATATTACTTTTCAGTACCACACTTGGGTGAAGAATTTACAGATAACTTAATATGCTGATGTGAGGCTCTCACAACAGAACTTTTTTGATCTCCCCTGAAGTACTGTTCATCCTTAACTCAGTTTAAATTTTAAACCCACTTGGCCCAGTGTCTTATCTTCTTTGTTTCCTTTGTACAAATTGCTCAGCTCAAAGGAATGCTGAAGAATGACACTGAGACCAAATGAATGATGCCTGTACAGAAGAGCCACTGCAGAACAAAATGCACCTAAATGGCAGGGCTGTGATGGATTCCCTTCTCCTGCTTGTCCTTGAAAGCCAGCAGGAGCATCCATGTTGGATAATAATTACTTTGTCTTGCTTGAAGGCATAGCATTTAGCTTATAGGACATTGATTCATTTGGATCCTGTGTCTATTTCAGCCCCAGGGCATTCCCCACTGTTGAAATTGACACAGAACAGGAAAAGATAAATGGGTAAAGGCTGGGGCTTTGGGGAGCCCTGAGGCTGATATTGATGAGGCAGCAATCTTGGCAGTTGGCTTCTTGGGGCTCTTCTCCACCACTGGGAAAGCAGACTGTGTTCTGTCCAGGAGTAAAACTACCTCACCAACACAGTGGAAGCCAACTTTGCATCACTTTGGATGGAAAGAGAAACACTGGGAGCTCTGAAAAGTAACAGATGAGAACTAGAGTTGCTAGAAATAAAATCAGGAGAGAAGAACTCACATTCCAGGGTCTTATGCTTTGAGTTTCTTCAACATATGGAAGTTCAACTCACTTACTTCCTACGTCTGTGTAGTCCTAACTTCTTGACCAAAACTCTTTAAAAGGTGAGAACTGGAGCCAAAACACTTGCTTTCACTGTGTTAAACAATTCTGGAACAAAATATTTTCCTGTTTCTGTATTAACCAATATAAGGGTAAGGCAAAGACTGCTTAGATACTTGCTCCTGGAAGATAAAACTTTGCTTCAATTAAAATAGTTTATATATTAAGACAAAAAGTTTGTTCTTCAATATTTATGCCAACCACCCCCCTCCCTGGTTTGTGTCCACCAAGCCAAAACTCTCCCAATCCGAAATAGCTCTTCACCTTACAAAGCCATCTTAAAATCACCCAGCCCAGGCACTAAATACACATTTTTGAACCTCCCCTGACTTCACTCTTTGAGATACTAACAGGAATCTAACAGAATAGTATTCTCCCTCATTTTGTAAGACCAATCTTTTTCACTCTGCTTTAGGGAGTTAGGGAAGCCAACATTACAAATTATTTCTTCTCTAAGCTAAAATGTTCCCATCCTATAAACTATTCCCCTCTACACAAATCCCTGCCTGTCAGACTACTTGGACCTCTTCTCAGATGCATCTGATAAAAGCATGGAAGCCTTAAGTTTCTCTTCTTACAGAATTGGATTTCATCAAATTTTAACCACCTCATACCCATGCATTTATATATTTATCTTCTCAGCATAATAACCAGCACAACGAAAACAACAACAAAATCAGCTGAGTTGAATCAATGGTGGGTGAAGTAGAGTGAAGAAGTTCCAGCTTCTTTGGGGAGAAAGTCAAAGGTGGAGATTTGTGGGATTAGTTCAAGAGATTTTCCTAGCCCTGCACATTTGGAAGCTTCTTGCTGTAACTTGCTGATTGGTGAAAATAAACTGAATGATTCTGACCGGGTCTACTTAATGATTATTGTTTCATTACAGAAAATCACAGCTAAAAGGAGGGGCTCTGTGAAATGACCTCAGGTGTATCCTACAGAGCGGCCTCTGAACTAGTAATTATTCCAGGCATTTCAAATTCCCAGGGAAGGTCAATGTCTCCAAACTGAGTCAGGACAAGAAGGCAATGTGGTCAACAGTACTCAGGCTGGTCTGTAGTCCACTAAACATTCTTCCTGTCTCTAAAATGGATTGAAGACAATTCAAAGACAGATTTTCAGTTTTACTGAAGTTCTAGAACTGAATCTGCCACAGTATTCAGAAGGTGTTTGTGCAGCTATAATAACTCCTAGTGACTATTTTAGGTTATAACACAAGAGCTTGAGAGTAAGGAGACCAGCACTTATGCGCTTTCCCCTGTTGTTGGGGGTTGAATCATGTCCCCCACAAGAGACATGTTGAGGTTCCAACCATTTGTCCTATCATTGTGAACCCATTTGTAAATAGGACCTTTGAAATATTATTAGTGAAGCTGTGCCCAAATTGAATGAGGGTGGGTCTTAATCCAATATGGCTGAAATTCTTACAAGAAAAGGAAATTGAATGTGAAAAAAGAGGAGCCATGGGGCACACCCTAGAAGCTGAAAGTAGATATAACTCAGAATAGAGGGATAAGATGCTGCCATGTGCATTACCATTTGATGTAAAAGTCATGGAACCCCAATATTTGCCAGCCAGCTAGTAGATATTAACCCTTCAAGGAAACAAGCCTTCTAGACTCTCAAAGCATGAGCCAGTAAATTCCTTTTGTTAAGACAACCCATTGCCGGGTATATGGTGTGTGTTTTAGCAGCAGGGAAATTAAAACAATTGTACATTGTCATACAGAATTAACTGCTTAATAAAAGTTTCCCAATGATGGTGGATTTAAATGTATATTACTATAAGAGCTTTACCCCCATGTGGCCTTTCACTATAACTTACAATAAGGCTGTGACATTTTATAATTGCTGGAGACAGGTTTTGCATATCAACACAAAATATAGTTATTCATTAATAATTGATTGGAACAAGCTTCACTCTCATATTACAATGAATTATTAATTGATGCTGTTAAGGAAAATAGTTCTAAACCAAAGTTGCTTTATTTCTCCTCCCCTGCTCAGGTTTTAGGTTAGCACAATATTTGGAGAAGAAACAGATACCACAAATTTAATTATGTAAACAAATCAGGGCATTACTTTTCAGAATTCATCATGTTATTTCAAAATATATCAAAATTAGCACATTCAATGACAAACTCATTTAAAGGATTTGCTCTAGCTGAGAAAAAAAAAACATTTCTGGCCTTTAGGAGAACGAACATGACAGGTGAAGATCATTTATACAGAACTCTAAAAGCACTGGGAAGATTTCTAAATCTTCTAAATCTTTCCTACTAAATGTAGGAAATCTGACATTTAGCATGATGAAGAATGTTAAATAATATAGACTCTATCATGCACTCCAGTTTGCCATGTGCTGGATTTTATGCAAGATTCTATGCATTAACTACAGTGAGCAGAGGGTCCTCTCTCATCTCTCTTACCCTCTGTATCTCCATCTCCTAGAACAGTTTCTGGTACAGAGAAGGCTGTTGATAAATACATATTTTTATTTGGTAACAAAACGTAGGATGATAGTTATACTTTTAAAAAAGTTTTCAGTCTATTTAGTTGGGGAGAAAAGACCCCTGCTGTACATAGTTTGATGACGATTTTCAAACATAATTAAATGGCAAATGTCTTGAAGAGACTGTTACCATGCATTGCCAACAAATGCTGATTGTGTTCCAGTGATATGCCAAGCACTTTGCTATTCATTAGAAATTCAGAATTGAATAAAGCCTTGTTCTCACATTTGAGTAGATACTAACCTAATAGAAAAGTATGAACAATTTGAACTGAAATTCTCGGACAAGGCTGTTAGCATGATGTTTTAAGGTTCCCAATTCCATTGTATAATTAACTTGTTGAAGCCCCATCTTTGGCTTTCCACTGCCTACAAAATGAAAGCTCAATTCCTTAGTGGGAAATGTCCTAATCTACCATATCTGATTACTATTGCTCCCCAATATTAACTAGTTTCATTCCTCTCAATACACATATTAACTCCAATATCATTTGTCTGTGAATAATTAAATATACTTTTACTCATAATGGAAGCCTTACCATCCATCCCCCCAGCTCCCCACTATTTAGTACTTGACTAGTTTCTAGTTCCTATTAGACTTTTAGATTCCCCTGAGGTATTTCTTACTTTTGCAACCTTCTCTTACTCAAGAACAACTTATTAAAGAGCAAGTATCTATTTTGTAATTGTTAAAAGTATTTAAAGAAATCAGTAATTTAGAATGAGACTACACAAGGTAAGTTTGTGCAAATGAAATGGAAGGATGGGTAAAAAGGTAGGACTAAAGTGATTAAAACTTTTACCTGAAAAAGAGCAGTGGAAAGAAAAATGAATGAAAAATAGAAAGTTGTTGCTGCAAAAGACATTACTACCCTTGTGTACTGTTAGATACAGAGAGTAAAATAAATGTATCATTAGCCAAAGACACTGCTATTTAAAGAAATTGAGAAATTGAAATGGAAGTTAATAGAGGGAGAAGTTACTGAGTTCAGAATAGGCATAATGTGTTTAAGAGGATGACAAGCCATCCAGAAAAAAATAACTTTTGGGGAGTTTAAAATGTGGGCCTTTAGATTTAGAGAAAGAATAGAGATCAAGAAGATGGTTTTGAGGTTCATATCTTTGTAGCATTTCAACAAATGTAATTTACTCGGTATATGTCTGTTTCCCCATTAGACTGTTGATTCTGATAGGAGGTACACATTCTCTATACATCATTATTATAACACAAACAACAGGGATATTAGACAAATAATGAAAAAATGTATTTTATGTAAGAGAACCCCTGTATAATATATTGTTACTTAAGGCATGAGCTCTGTTATAAGAAGTTAAGTTTCCTAGAGAAAATGAGACATGCACACACAGTTCTAGACACCTGGGCCAAGGGAGATGCACCAAAAGTCCTAGACATAAAGGAAAAGAATGAGGAAAATGATTCCGCCAATGGAAAGATTGAAGGGAAATAGAGTTACGGAAGTGTTCTTATTTGGTCTGGTCTTTTAATGAGGGCCAATTATTAAAATTGAAGGAATTTCCAAGTTAAGAAAAATCATGCTTTTGTAGGTTATCTGGCTTTTTTGTCTATGCCAGGGTGAAACAGCTTACACCTTAGGCAGAAGCATGGACCTTAAATGTCATATCAAGAAAAGATTTATATGAAAACACCCATCCACTAGGTCTAGGTTTGCCTAGATGGAACATGCTACTGTCTTTAGAGAATAAATTTTTGTTTTTTGCTTGTTTGCTTGGTTTTCTTGCTTTCTTTTGTTTTCACTGGACATTGATATACTCTGTTTCTTGTTGTAAAAGAAAGAGTAAAAAGGAGGAGGGTGGTGCAACAACTAGCGGAGGCGTTTTCTCCATTCATCCCTTATTTTCAGGTCCACGTTTCATGCCTGCCTTCGGACTCTCTAGACTCCACTCGTGGGGTCCTATATGAATGCTGTGTTCTCTGCTATAGATTGCTTTGGCACTTATTCTTGGCTAAGCTCCTTCTACCCAAATGGTTTGTCTGTTAACAACCTGAAATTTCTCATTGTTTGAGGGCTACTTTCTCATTCTCTTTTCTATTGCAAGTTTTTCCTCTGCATTCCTTATTATCATTTAACTAGGAACTCAGCAGGAGAGACAGCAACACACACACAACACACACATACACACACACACATACATGCTTCAAGGAAACATCTTGTTTTTAAATTAAAAAATTACATTTTATGAATTATTTGTTCTATTAATTTAAGCCCACAATTTTCACTTGAGCTTACCAATTAGGATTTATTTTTCAAATGAAGAACAGCTGGAAGTTGTTACTTAATTAATTATCATTGGCTGTTAGGTTTCATAACTCTGGGATGTGTACTAAAATCAGATTCAGAAAAAAAGATTCAAATGTCTTCTTGTAATATTTAATGTCTGTGAATTATGACATTAAAGTATGGCTACACAATAGGATAGTAGCATTTGTCTACAAATCAAAATATTTCCTTTTTTAAAAAAAAATTGGTTTACTAGTATTATATTACAATCAGATTGTGCATAAACACACACATACACACACAATTCAAAACTGTTATGCTAAACTCTCAGTATCTCTCCAAACACTTGTGCATTAGAAAAGTCAAAGCAAAGTAAGTCAGAAAATCTGCATGTGTATTCCCTGAATATGGGTAGGATAATATGTTAAGTTGAGGTGATAGTACTGGGTCAATGAACTGTGCCATAGTTACTGCGAGCTCTGGAACTTCAAAAGGTCTTCCTCTGAGTTGTTTCTGTTCTAAAGCAGCACCAGGTACAGGCTCAAGAAGAGAATGAGGGCTTTGGGGAGTAGGAAGGGATACAGTAAGGTTAGATGGTGAATGAAGTGGAATGAGGAGCAGAATTAAGCTGCCAAAGATTATTGAGACAGAGATGGAGAGTTTCCAGGAGTAGCTGACAAGTTCAAATGGCAAGAGGAGACAGAGCCAAGATTCATGAGCCGGGATAAAGGGGATCTGAACAGAAGAGAACCAAAATGACTGATTGCTGGCTCAGATTTTGCAATAAAATACAGTGTTCTGCCTTACAAGGCCCCCTCAGATCATAATGCCATACCTAGAAAGTATGTGGGGACATGGAGAATGTCAGAGGGGAGCCAAACACTGTTCCTATAGTCCCATAGAGGAAAGACCTCTAAGTACCTTGCTGTAAGCCCAGATGAAAGAGCAGAGTGGTGCAGAACTCAAAAGGAATATTTGAGCCATAGTGTGATAGGAAAAGAAAATGCTTCTAGTGGAGAAATTTTGATTTTTTTCCAAAGGCACTAAAGTACAGTTTTCAAAATAGTAGATGCAACCAATTACTATGTGGGGAATTATTTATTATATTATATGATACTATCATAAGACCAAGTATTATGTAAGAAATTATTTGGTCTTATAGATGGACTATGGAAATAGTTGTTAACTCAGATTTGTGATCTTATTTGCCTAAGGAACAAAGATAATCACAGAAGGCTTAGGGAGGTAAAGATTGCTTTAGTTAATTATAGTGTATCTCATCTGGTCCAAGATGATAGAGAACATCAGAACAAAATATCATACTTGTGCCCAGTTGTGATAATGGAAAACTTTGCCTATTAAAATTGCCTAAATGTAAATGATCTATGAGGTCATCTTGGGGAAATTGTATGTTTTGATGCTTTCAATCCAGGAATCAGAACCTGAGAAAGAACCTTAAGGTAACCAGGTACACAGCTATGCATTCAGGACTAGAAACTTCTCTGGGGACATAGATGCATTAGGTAAACTAACCAAGTGAGAGATTTTCAGATTCTAAGAATATTAAGACTCCATTATGTGATGGAACAATGCAGTTCCTTCTATTGTGAAGGGAAAAATAGATGCAATGTTCAAAGGCAGTAATGAGATCATCTCATTTTATTTTTTTAATTCTATGATGACTCTCCTTTGGACTTAAAATGAAAGCCACACCCTTTAGTAGGTCTTAAATCCCTACAGACCCGGCCTTTTCAGGCTTCATCTACCAGCGTTTCCTTTTCATTATTTAAGTGTCAGCTCTTCTCCTCTGCAAAGCCTTTTTTAATCTCCATCTAATAAAATGCTCATCACTCTCCATTAAATAACCCTGTTTAAATTCCATATGGTTCTTCTGCTTCCCCCAAATCATCTTACTTTTACGTGTCTTATTTTCTGCTCCCCTCACTAAAATGTAATTCCTGTAAGGTTAAAAAAAAAAGTCTGTCTCTACCCCGAATGACTAGTAAGATCAACAAATAAATATCTGCTGAGGAATGATTTTCACTTAGCTCTCAATGAGCAGTTAGCTCTCAATGTCCTAGCTGACATATTCTTACTAATCAACTTTATGAGTCTATTACTATTTAGTGGGCTAAGTAGTCTACAATAGAAGCAGGGGAGTAAGCCTCTAATCTCAAATAAGTCAGAAGGAAACCAGGGACACCTGATACATGTTGAGAAGGAACTGAGACTTGATCTGAGACTTCAAGGCAATAAAGAAGGCTGATTACTATACAAGAAGAAACAGAACTGTTAAGGGAAGAGGAAGAAGCAATATTTTGGTGATAAGACATCTTATAGGCAACACTGTTTTTTTTTGACCAGGATATTGATCATTTCATTAAATCAGAATCATTTGATAACTGTTAAAATAGATTAAAACTGATCACATGTTATCATTCAGCATTCTGCCTTCTTTTCACTTACTATTAAAACATATTTTTTTAAAAAATCAAATCTTAACCTTTTAGAAAAACGAAGAAACTTACAAATCATAGAAACATGTTCATTTTATGAACGCAAATTTTTCAGGCTCTAAATTCATTTTTGTTTTCTGTTTTGTGTGCAATCCCATCATTTGTCTGTTTTGGTCTTTGCTCTGCTGACTAACATCCCCATATCCTCTTATTGGATAACTTTAGATGAAAGCTATTTGAGGGTGTTTCTTCCTTTGTAAAAAAGATGGGTTTTCTCACTAATGCAGTAGCATGTTCTTTTAGAGAACATTTCCACTAAAACTGCATGAAATGGTACATTCTTGGGTGCTTATATTTTAATATTCTTTCTACCACTCTATTCTGGATTTCTGAAGTAATCTCAATGAAGATTCCTCTGGGCAATAAATTACTGTCAAGATAAGGCCCATAACTTTATCTCACCCAGCTGAGAATGCAGAGTATTTAAACAAGGCTCCATTTGGCCTCTCACTTTTTCATGTTTAATTCAGTTTGAATTAACCTTTAACGTTTTTCCCTATCATGCATTTTCTAAAAGCACGAAGGTTCCATATTGCTCCTTTTCTCACAAGCCAACACTGTATAAACTATCTAGTCTTCACTCTCTGCATCAAACTACATATCCCTTTAGTGATAAATTCCTTCCATTTTTTCAGGACCTGGCTTACACTGGTAGACTATCTAAGATCTTTTGCTCAAGGACATACTTTATTCCCAAATTCAATCAAGTTTAGAAACGCAGGAAGAGTTGTCACTGGCATGTAGCAGGGGGAAAAGAAGAAGGGCAAAATGAGTATTGCATTCTTTTGGTTGCTACCTGGTTGCCCCGGGATAGGCTGTGAGGGTTTGCTCATCTGCTCAGGACAAAAACTCAGTCTGGTTTATGATTATTAATAGGGACAGGTGGCATAAGATGAAGGAGACTTACCTGTTGATGAGTAACTAGATGCTATGCTTTTCTGTGGGGGAAATCACTCAATTTGGGAGTTAAGTTACTAACAACAGCAGAAGCAAGACACCCTGTGAGAGTCCAATGCCCTGGATGAAAAGAGAAAGAGGTTGGGTGGGCATGGTGGTTCAGCAGTCAGAGTTCTTGCCTTCCATACTGGAGACCCAGGTTAGATTCCTGGTGCCTGCTCATGCAAAAAAAAAAGAGAGAGAGAAGGAGGTCATGATTTTTATATTAATGACTCCTCCACATTACTTTTCCTTCCTTTCTCTCTCTCTTTCTTTCTCCCTCTTTCCTTCCTCCTTCCTAAATCCAAATTATTAGAGAAATTTTATATGCTTAATAAAAATATCAGATAGAAATTATGGCTCAATAATTTAGCTAAAAGATAAAAGTATAGGATGCTTCAGAGATGGTAAAAGCATTAAAGTTCTTATACAAATACTGTATGCACGGCTACCCTGACAAGGGAGAAATTTGGCCAGGCTGAGGGGTTTATCTCAGTATATATATATTGGCTAAACCAATATCATCAACATATCTTTGTACACTTTTCAAGGCAAAAAGTTTTTAGTTAACCTATGGGCCAGCTAGAGAGTCCAAAAGTCAAATGGAAAAACTCATAGAATTGAAATACTTTGTGGATCTATATATATATGAACTTTTGTACATCAGGTCTTTGAACCTCAATTCTTAGATCTGTTAAATGGATCTTCACAGAGTTCTTGTACTGGTCAATTGAGATTATATTTATAACTACTTCACAGAGTTCTTGTACTGATCAATTGGGATTATATTTATTAAATCACTTGGTATACTACCCAAACTGTAAGATTCCAGTTATTAGTTAATAGAGAGAAGAAGCAGAGGCAATATTAAAAATGGGATTGTAGAATCTATGATATTCAACACTGAGAAGAACTGTAATTTTATCAAAGAGGAGCTTAAAATTTTATCAAGAAACTGTATTTTCTATCAAGGAAAGGCTTAAAATTTCCTAGAGCAAATGATAATTAAGTGAGGTAGCAATGCCATTTCTCAAGATTATACGTGGGGGAGGAACAGACATTTTGGAATAAGTTAAGATGTAGTTGCAATAATAGCTATATTCAATTGTGGATATTGGGGACTTCCAAGTGGAAATACCTAGCAGGCAAATGGGAGTTCTGGGAATCAAACCAAGGTCTCCTGCACAGCAGGCAAGAATTCTACCACTGAGCCACCCATGCCCTGCAGTAATTGTGTTTTAAGAATAAAATAAATACATGATTTTATTTCTTTCAATTTATGTATATTGTGTTTTCCAACAGATAAAAAAATTGGGACAGAAATATTTATTAATTCATTTGGATTAAAGACAATAAATGGAACTATTATGTCATTATTTTGGCCAAGACTATGGTAAAAAGCTCCGGAGACCCAACAGGCGCCATGAACCTAGAAAGTTTGGAAACATCTGCCCTTGGCTGAGACTAGGGGAGCGGATCAAATGCCCCCATGTAGAAAAGAACCTTGGAAAGGAGAAGGGATGAGCTTATTCTGGAACAGCAGTAATTGGGAATGAAACATGTACATTGACATTTTGAAATGAAGAAAAGAGAAATTATAGTTTTTGTTTACTTGTCCAAGATCAACTCAGTGAAATAGGAGCTGAGATTATTTGCTGAAAATAAAAAAGTAGCATTGAATTGAGAGATTATCACACTAGAACAGATTCTGTGTTTTAAAAGCATAAAGCATTTCTACACTTTTCCTTCAACATCTCATACACTGCTAAGCACATAGTAGGTATTCAATAAATATTTATTTATGGTTTTAATCCAATATCAATTTTTATGTTTGGGGTAATGAATTCCAACAGCCAGTTTATTGCAACTTTTGGAAAAAGTAAGAGAGAAATAAAACCTATAATTGTGGTGCTTGTCACAATATATCTGATATGTAGTAGCTCTAGCTCTGTTTGAAATATGTTTTGGGCACACATAAACACACATACAGACACACATTTTATGTTCAAATCAGTAAACACAAAGAAGCTGGATTCTATGAGGTGGAAACATGCTGGTTCTGTCAAGAGCTTCCCACAGCTGCTGACCTAAGATGTGCTGGACAAATTCACATTTTTAACATTGTTCTAATTTGGCATATCTGTCAAAATTCCCTTTGTCACTGTCCTCACTTATGTTTCTGGCTGTGACTGTCCATAACCTGACCCGAGGCAAGTTTCTTACTCCAATTGTTCTATTTTGAGGTTTGAGAAATGCCGGTGAGAATTAGAAGCAGAAACCAAAAATAGGTATTCAGCTCAAAAGTTCGCCAGTGTTTAAAAGAGATTATGCAGGGAAGCTGAAGGGAAAAAAAAAATGTGCTAGTCTTAGAAGAGGGATTAAGCTGCATTTTAAGTTAGAAATTCATTCAAATGGTTTGATGATATGCCCTTCCCTGCTCTTCTTTAATGCTTTAATGTCTTGTATTGTTTTTAGAATATAAAGTCTATATTCTTTAAAATAGCATTTAAAACTTTCAACTATTTGCTCCTAATCTATCATTGCAACTATAGGAGTTTTGGGGTTAAAATGGACATTGAATTCAAAATCATCTCTACAGGAGTAATAGATATGTAAACATCAACAAGTTTTTGTAACATCTCTACGTCTTACCTGATTTATAATTTAAAAGAAGATAATATGATTTCTGTTTTCAAGAAGATGGATGAGACATATTTTTCCCTATTCTTCTCACAAAGAACAACTGGAAAACCTTAGGGAGTAAATATAAAGCAAATATGAAAAGACTTTAAAGGTGGAGAAAATAAGGCAGACTGGCTGGAGGCTTCAGGACCCAAGGTGACACATAGTGGTGAGCTATCTCGGTTTTCTTTTTCCTTCATGTATCTCAGGCATGGAGTGGAAGAAACTGGCAACCGAGAAATGACAAAGGGCACAGAAAAAAACAAAACAAAACAAACAAACAAAATCTTTGGCTCCCTCTAGCCAAAGAATCAGGAAAAGGACAGTCTAGCAAGAGAGAAAACTTTTAGAAAATAATTGTTCTGTCCAGCCAAATACTACAAAAATTTCTGTACCCAGCACCAGCCATGTTAAAATAAGCTGACTGTGGAGCCTGACCTTCCACTTTCACCAGGCAGGTGTGAGTTGTCAAACCTCCAGGAAGGTGTCAGAGAAGGTGGAGTAGGGATCCAGGACCTTCACCACTGCTGGGTGGCAATGAGTCACCCCATTTGTGATACCACAGTGGATTATGGGAGAAATCTGGGCTTTCACTCCCATTGGGCAGAAAAGAGACAACTTCCTCCCTCCATACTTGAAGAGAGGCATAAGAAGAGGCATAGAGGAGAGTTAGGAGTTTTAGGACCACCTAGTGGAACAGAAGTCACCCCTCAAGGCATATGTGCAGGTTGCATGGGAGCAGTGATGAGGGACTCTTGCTTCTCCTAGCTAGCATGGTCTCAGAGAAGGCACAAGAAGGAGTGGACGTTCCATCCCCACCTAGAAGTATTGAAGAAAGCAGTGCCATGAAGTGGTTTAGCTTAAGCAATGGGAATGTAATACTTATGTTTAGTGTCTGGGGAAATGTCCAAATCAAGGCTGGCTGCTATACCAGCAGTCCTTGGCTCCTCTGACACATGGTAAGGTACATGAGAGGGTCTGCTGGTCTCTCCCTTCTCATCTTATTTCTTGCTTTCAGGTGCTTGCTTTCATGGCTGTTTTTCCCTCTCTCTCTCTCTGTATTCATTCTGTTTATAAGGGACCCCATAATAGAATTAAGTCGCATCCTGAATGAGGTGGGTCACACCTTAACTGAAGTAGCCTCATCAAAAGGTCCAATTTACAATGGGTTCATACCTATGGGAATGGGTTAGATTTAAGAACATGTCTTTCTAGGGTACATATAGCCTCAAACCATGATGGGACCCATCCCCCCTCCTCAGGTATCGGTGAAGACTTAATGGAACACCTGGACTTCTACCCCCACCTGGTGGTAGTAAGGCAGCACCCACCCTCCCTGCAGAGTCACTTCAGAAGAAGCAAGATAAAACATATGAATGAAATAATATCCAGAAGCTCATAACCTAATATCCAAGATCTCCAGATTTCAATTGAAAACCACCATCATATCAGGAACCAAGAGAATTTCAACTTGAATAAAAGGAATAGTTGAGAAATACTATAATAGTTTTCTGTTATTGTTGTAACCACAAATTCAGCGGCTTAAAACAATGCAAATTTACTATCTTACACTTCTGTAGATCAGAAGACCAAAATGATTTTCACTGTGCTAAAATCAAGATATCCACTGGGCTACCTTCCTTCTGGAGGCTCAAAGAGAGAATCTGTTCTCTGGTTTTTCCAGTTTCTAGGTTTATAGATGGAAAAGAGATAAAACACAAATTACCACTGTCAGCAATGAAATAGGAGACGTCACCACAGAAGCTGCAGACCCCCCAAAATAATAGAACAATAGTACAAACAACTCTACATACATAAATTTTACAACTTAGATGAAATAGACCAACGTCTCAAAAAGCTCAAACACCACCACTCACCAAAATATGAAACAGATTCTTTATTAAGGAAATAAAATTTTTAATTAAAAAACTCTCAAAAAAAAGTCTCCAGGAACTGATACTCTTGTGGTTGAAATCTACAAAAAATTAAAGAAAAATTAACACCAATTCTATACAATCTCTTCCAAAAAATAGAAGAGGGTGGAAGACAACCCAATTTATTTTTATAGGATTACTATAAAAGCTAGGATTACTCTGATATCAAACCAGACAAAAAATGACAAAAAATGAAAGAAAATTATAAAAACTAGACACTAATGTCACACATTAAAAAGGACATGAAAATTTATGTTTTACAAATATAATTAAGCAATATACAAGAAGATTTACATACCATGACTAAATGGGGTTTATTGCAAGATCTAAAGCTGATTTTAGTTTTTCTAAAATCAATCAATATAATCTACCATATTAACTGCTCAAAGAAGTAAAATTGTATGAGCACATCAAATGATGCACAAAAATCATTTGACGTAATTCAATATGTATTCATGACAAAAACATTCAAGATATGTAAATATAAGGGAAGTTGCTCAACATTATAGATGGCATTTACAAAACACCTATGACTAATCTTATCCTTAGTGTTTTCCTGATCCCTTGATGATCAGGAAAAAAGTAAAGATGTCTGCTCTCACCACTCCTATGTAGAAGTTACTGGAAGTTCTAACTAACACAAAAAGGAAGGAAAAGGAAATGAAAGGCATACATATTGGAAAGAAAAAAATATAACCATTCCTATTTGAAGATAACATGATTGTTTATATAGAAAAACACTAAGAAATTTTAAAAAATACTCATCAAATTGTAAAGTGAGGGCTGGCCAGGGTGGCTCAGCAGTCAGAGTTCTCATCTGCCATGCTGGAGACCCAGGTTAGAATCCCGGTGCCTGCCCATGCAAAAAAAATTGCAAAGTGATGTCAGCAAGGTAACAGGATACAAGATAAACATTCAAAAATCAATTGCATTATAAACTAGAAATAAGAACATGGACACTGACATTTACAAGAGCACACATTTTGCGCGTGTACAAAAAGATGTACAGAACTCGGATGCTGAAAACAACATGACAATGAAGAAAATTTAAAAAAATAAATGGAGAGATATGTTGTATTTGATTGGACAACTCAACATAGCAAAGATGTCTATTCTCTTAAGATTGATAAATAATTATAATTCCCTAAAAATCACAGCAAATTTTTTGTAGATGTAGGCAAGATCATTCTAAAATTTATATATAAATGTAAAAGAACTAGACCATCCAAAATAATTTTGTAAAAGAATAATAAAGTGGAAAGAAGATTTGTCATATATTTACAGCAATAATGAATGTGTGATTTTGGCAAAAACATATACACCTAGTTCAGTTGAACAGAAAGAGAGACTAGAAATACACTTTTACAAATACACACAGCTGGTTGTTGATGAAAGTACAAAAGTCATTCAATAGGGAAAGGAGAGTCTATTCAACAAATTGTGCTGGGAAAATTAGTCAACCAATAACGAAAAAAAAAATGACCTTTCACCTAAATCCCATACCTTATACATAAATGAACAAAAAATGGATCATGGTCTTAAATGTACAGTATATACAACTATATAATATTAAGAAAAAATCTTCAGGATCTAAGGCGCAAATGGATTTTAGACATGACACTAAAAGCACAATCTAAAAAATGAAAAATGTTAAATTGGATTTCTTCAAAATTAGAAATTTTTCATCTGTGAAATGCTGGTTAAGAGGATGAAAAGACAAGCTGTACCCTGGAAGCAAATATTTTCAAACAATATATCTGACAAAGGGCTAGTAACTTGAATATACAAAGAACCCCCCCCAAATAATAACAGGTACCCACACACAAACAGTTCAACTTATTTTAAATGGGTAAAATATATCAACAGACCTTTCACCAATAGCATATATGGATCACAAATAAATACATGAAAAGAATAATATTCAATATAATTAACCTTTATGGTAACACAAATTAAAACCACAAAGAGATACCACTAATATCAATAAAAGAATGGACTTAAAAAAAGTGACAACACCAAAAATGAAAAGAAAATTAAATTACTTACACATATTTTTGATGAGCATGAACAGTTAAAAGGCTGCACCAGAAAACAGCTTGGTATTTTCTTAAAAATCTAAACATGCAGCTACTATATTATCTAGCAATTGCATTCATGGACATTTATCTGCTAGAAATGAAAACTGATGATTAGACAAAAACTTGTCTACCGAATATTCCCAGCTGCTTTATTCAGAGTACCCTAGAACTTGAAACAACCTTGATGTCTTCCAATGAGTGAATGATGAAATGATCTGTGATTTATCAAACCATGGAATATTACTCAGCAACAACAAGGAAAGCAGTATTGATACATGCAACAACTTGAATGAATCTCTAGAGAATTAGGCTGAGTGAAACAAAACCAATGCCCAAAGGCTGCAAATTGCACAGTTCCATTTATACATCATTTTTGAAATGACAAAATTATGGGAGTGGAAGGCAGTTTGTTGCCAGATGTTCAGGAGGGATGGGAGTGGGAGAGAAATGGCACCATGTAGTATCCTTGAATGAAAGCCCTGCTTGGCCTCTTGATTGTTCAACCCCCAAATCCTGCCTGCAGTATTGAAGTATAAGTTTGTAATAACTGCTACTGGAGGATCTGGGGGAAATGTACATGTATCTGTCTGTATTATTTAACTATATATATTTAAACCAAAATTAAAAGTTATGTTTTATTTTTCAAAATAACATAGTAATGCTTATTTCTTAGGTTTATTTTCATAATGAAATATATATGATGTTTGAAGGAACCTGATTTTTAGCCTGGTATTTGGCAAAAACTCATTGTATCCTACTTGCTTTCCTTTTTCTACCTTCTTCTCCTCTATAGAGGCACATAGCATCTGGCAAACTAAATTTCTCCCTCCACTGGTGTAATTCATGCTCTTTTTTAACTTTGATGAACATTTCATCCTGGACTCTTTCAGTAGGGACCACCCTCTTATATTTCAGTTGTTGGGTATAGGTAACCCTTTTATATTTCAGTTGTTGGGTGTAGGTAAGCCTCAGGCTCAGCACTAGAGCTACACATAGACCGTTCAAGGCTGTAAAGACAAGAAGTTAGATTTTGTTAGCATGTTTTGGAATCTCAGGGAGGGAGACAAGGAGACCGATAGTCTATCTTACTAAGTGTGCCAGTTTGAAATGTTTATCTACCCCAGAAAAGTCATGTTCTTTAATCCTGATTCAATATTGTAGGGTGGAAATCCTTTTGCTTACGTTATCTCCACAGAGATGTGATACTCCCAGTTATGGGTGTGGCTATTGATGAGATTATTTCCAGGGAGTTGTGTCACACCCAATTGTGGGTATGGCCTTTTGGTTAGATGAAGATGTGACCCTGCCCATTCAAGATGGGTCTTGAATTAGATTATAGAAAAGACAGAGCTGATGCAGATGCTTGGAGAACGGTTGTTTCAGAGCTGAAAAAGAACCCAGATATTTGGAGATGCAGGTCCCAGCAGACCTTACCAGGTGGTGCCTTACCATGAGATGCTAAGCAAGCCAGAACTCAAAGTTGTATCCTGGAGGAGCTAAGTGAAGGTCCCCAGATGCCAAGTGAGGAAACAGAGGCTGAAAACATCGGAGGAACAAGGTACCAGAAGATGCCAGCTGTGTGCCTTCCCAGGTGATAAAGGTGTTCTGGACTGCATCAGTCTTTCTTGAGTGTAGGTAACCTCCTGCTGGTGCCTTAGTTTGGACATTTTCTCAGCACTAAAACTTTAAACTTATAACTTATAAAATTCCCTTTTCAAAAACCATTCCATTTCTGGAATATTGTATTCTAGCAGCTTAACAGACTAATAGGCTAATCACCCTGCCTCCCTGGGAGGTTCTTCAGGACCAATAGCTGACTAATTCGCTAAGTGCCATCTTGATGGTAGTTTCAAGACTCTGATAAACATGTGAACTGAATCCCAACTTTCAAGCCAGAGGTTGGACATTTCTCCTTCCAATAGGTTACCTCCATCTTCCACAGCCACAAATAAATCTTATTACAAGCAGCTTGTAATTGGGAATTAAAGGGACAACAATGTTCAGGTCTCATCAAGGACCCTGGACCTACAATGTTGTATGCCTTTGTAGCACCAAGAGTTGACCCTAAATTACCTCCTTTCTTCCACAAAATAGTGGAAATTTCTATAGAGACAGAGTCACAAAAGTAAACAGATACAAACATTAATGTTTCTCTTAACCTCCCTAAATTCAGAAGAAAAACAAGGTGAGGAAATTCAAGGAGAGGAGAAAGGAGTCAGGTCCTGGTTGCCCCAAGCAGTAGATTCCTGTCCAGCAGGGAAGGGGAGCAGAGGGGTAAGGCTCCTCCTGAAGCCACAGCCCATTTAGCTGGAGGACAAAAGCTAAAAGTACCTATGGCAGATCTCAACCAGGGCACTGATGGGGAAGCAGAGTCAGCCAGAACCTCTTCCTCTTAATTGGAAGCTCATGTTGGTGTAATCCAAATCTTTCGGCAGATCAAGCAAGCAGTCATTCCAGGGTTTGGCTGCCTCTGGAACAGTTATCCATCAGTCTTCTAAGAATATATTGCTAAACACCAATCATTCTCCACAAAGCATTTTCATCTCCATAAAAGCCATTGCATTATAAGCAGGTGCTTTCAGACTGTGGCCTCCTGGCTTAAATTAATTTAGAAACTCATATCATAACTTGAAAACCTGGGTAGTTCTTACACTCATGAGGATAGAGTAGGCCATTAAAAAGGAAATGAAAAGGTATTAAGAGAACACCTGTCCTTTAACCTTGCTAACCTTAGACAAGCTGAGGCCCAGAGAGCACTAGCGGCAGGTTATAAATAGGCCAGGTCCACCCAACAGCGCTGGCATGATAATACAATGATCTAAAGACTCCCCCAAATGGCAGGGCTCCCCCAAATGACAGGGTTTTTGAGAACCTGCTCTGTACTCCAGTTCTGTGCTAAATTCTGGGTAGACATTGGGAATTGGGATAGAGTATGGTTAGAAAACCAAATCCAAATCTCTGAAACTTCAGCCTATTTTGGATACAATTTCCAATGGATATATGAGGATGTATATGTATGTATGTGTGAGTGTGTGTTAGAATATAGATCAATACCTCAACCTATCCTCTCTGCTAATACTCCTTTGGTTATTGCAACACAAAATCCTAAGGAGTCCCCTTTCTGGTCAACTATTCTCACCATCATGAGAACCCTATAGGCTTTTTTGCTTATTCTTAATAATAGGAAGAATACTAAACTGAAAAGTAGTAGTGATAGAAACGATTTTGATAGGCAGTCAACGTTTTCTCATATCTGTTTCTCAACAGATAAAACTTCTGTTTATCAGATTTTATTATGCCCACAAACACTGTGAATTTGATACTATTAGGTTTATTTTTTTGTTTTATAGATGAAAAAGTCTAGGAAGTTATAAGGAGCTACCCAAGGTCAATCAAGTTAAGGCTAACTTATAACTTGGATTTGACTCAAGAAAACTAGACTTAATTCTTTGCTTCCTACCATGAATGTCCTCTTTGCCCCTTTTCTCCAAAGTTAATTTCCTGATACTGTCCTTTCAAATGGCAGAGCAAGGTAGATGCATTTATCAGGGAAAGTAGAGTCCTTCTCTATATTGTGCAGCTGATACCTCTCCTTTCTTCCAAACCTACCACAGTTTGCAAGGGGAAGATATCGCAGGTGTTTCTCATCAGCCAATCACGTAGCAGGAAAAAGAGGAATAAATGGGTAGAAGCCCTAATCTGTCTCTCTTTCACTGGAAAGAACCTTCTACTCTCCATCTCATTCCTAGGGGTGAAGTCAGCAAATGCCAAAGGTTAAAGGAACTCCCCAAATAGGTAGTGTGGAGATGCTGAAAGAAATTTGACCTTTGCTTGGAATATCATAGCTGCTGTTTTGCCAAAGCTTTTGCCACTGGCCACAGGCAGATGCTGCAGTCTGTCTGAGACCCCTGTGATAAGTCAAACAGTCTGTCTAAGACCCCTATGCTAAGTTAAACAGTCACACAGAAGAAGAGGAGGGACCCACAACCATGCCCTTGTGACTGCACTTGTACCTACAGCATCCCGCTAATAGCCTTTCTCAGACAAAGACAGTATTGTTCCATTATATACCATATGAGGAGAGGTCCTCAAATTCCCATTTATTAATGCAGGATGGCTTCATGTGTTGCCCAGGGCTTTAGTGTCGATGTTTGCTTGCATTTCAAAGTAATAGAGTCATTTATTTCCTTTATAGCTGCCCAGCAATTTTAGGTAACACTTTTATATCTCCTCTCTTGTGAAGACATTGGTGCTTTTATTCAGCATATACCAAACTTCAGGAAGCTGGCAGCACTTTTTACAGTAACCATCAGGGAAATCACTGATCTTGATAGATTTGGGTTCTTTTCTCCATCCTCAGCTCATACTTTCTATTAAAAAAATATCTCAATGGGCTTAGAGCTTCTGCTGGGGAACAGAAATCCTGAAGTAGAATGCTAAAAGGACAAGGGAGTCAGTCTTCTTGATTTCATTAGACACTTGAGAGACAACTAAAAAATAAAAAATGGGAGCAGTTCTCACCATCCCAACATCAGTGGTATTTTTCCCCGAGGTTTTCCACTCTAGTACATCATCTGTATGGATTTCTGGATAAGACTTCCAAAACATAAGGTTCACAAATCATTTCTGTTATTAGCATCCATTAACCATTGGTTTAAGGCCCAGGGAAATAAACTGTAGGATTTTAGCATGACATTGAAAGTTGTTCTCCTTCTCGACCCTGTCATCTTCTCCAGCCATTTCTGATTACTTCACTCTTCATCCACGCCCTCTTCTTCCCATTCTAAATTATAAGCCCTAACAAACTAGATTACTTAGCAATTACTTTTCCAAATTGCCTCATTCTTATTTCTGTCCTCCACGTACTTGGGATCGAGTCAGACCTTCCCTGGGCTTCCCCTTACATGTCTACACTTAGAATCAGTGGTCTTCATTGGTGGGGTTGTTTGTAGGAACTAACAGATTTCACAGTAGGGACTGAAGGGGCAAGGCTAGCCATCTTTTTGTCAGTCTCAGGCTAATATTATTTATTTAGACCTCTCTGTGATACAAAGTTTCAAATCAGGCTTTATATGAATGTGTGACAATTAATCACTATGCTGGGGATTTTAACCCTAGTTGGCAATTTTGATTCCATGAAAAATTACAAACACAGTGTCTGTTCCCCAAACCCATCATAATGTCAGAGGACGTACACACACACTGGCACACACACACACACTCAGTAGTCTCATTAGTTCTTTCATTCCTTCATCCTGAGTTTATTGAGCACCCACGTGTGCTCACTCCTGTTTGGGTCTTGTGGAAACAAATGCCAACACAACATGACTGATTCATAGCTACATTTGGAAATCAGCAAACACATGCATTTGTATAATACAAAACAATAAATATCGTGGGTTTTTAGGAATGATAAGACATAGACCCGGGAAGCTACTGGAGATTGTAGTGACCATGTACTATCTCCAGCAGGCTTTCTGCCCAGGTTTGCCTCTAATGGGGCTCACTAATTTCTGAAGCACCTGCTCTGGCACTTGCTGTCTTTAACCTGTGTTCCTTCTGTTCCTATTTAAGTCATCCCTTGGGTTCTTCCTTTTAGAACTTGAGTTCTCAGAGAGAGGAAGGGCATAAGGACTCCTAGAAAGTTCAGGATAAAGGGTGAAGAATGGAGCTTGTCCAATTTAAGCTACAGTGAAATTTGGGAGTAAACAGAAAGCAATTATATAGTTGTCAAGGCACCAGGGCAGAGGGGCCAGCATCTCCACACCACCTTTCCAGCAGCTGCTACAAATGTTTAATGATAATTGATTTTGACACCATTATTTACAGGTCTAATTTTTACCCATGTGGTATTCTATTTGACAAAAAAATTACATTAAGAACATCTGCTAATCATCTTCTTCAGCTAATTTAAAAGAAAATATTCTAATGGTACTTATATATTTTCTCATTTGGTAAGTATTATGAGTTTTAATTAACATCTTAATTAGATGCTATTATCTACTCCTGGCACAGATACATTATTTGAAACCAAATGTTGATTATTGTATTGATATGTGTTCTTTGTTCTATTAGTTTTTTTCTCAAGAAATCAAGTAGCTGGTATCTTTTTTTATTTATTTAATAAAGGCTTCTCTGCGGCAAAACACGTGTCACTTATTTGCATATTTTCTGGACTGTGAATTTTGCATCTGCCTCCTACACAGCCTCTCTTTTCTAGATGCTGCTCTTTTTTCTTAAGACCCCCGGAACCCTTGTTATTTTCACCCAAACCCCCATGCCCATGCCCCAGATATTCACTGAATGCACATCAGATTCTGGGTTGACAGTGAAGATGTAGAAAGGATATAATATAGAATCTGAATGGTGGATAGAAATGCCTTCATTACACAATAAATGAACCACAATACCACGTGGTTTTTAGAATGATGAATGTAAAAGTTCCTGTCTACCTTTTCAAAACCAACTTTGTGTGCAAGAATAGCATGCCTGAGAAGTAGGTGGAGGTGGGAACTGAGCTAAGTTCTACCAAGACATATGAGATTATACATACAACATATGAGACCTGGAAACAATTTCTTGCTTATTTTGGTGTTTATGATGTAAGTCCCTTAGTAAATGGAAAATAAAAACTACTTTCTCTCCCACAGAGTCTGTACAAGTAGTTGGAATACGGTTAAAGCTTACTGTATGCAACTGCAGGGTAGATTAACAGAAGCGAGAGCAGGAGGAGAAGGAAGCAAAGACAGACAATTTATTAAATATGTATAATTTATGAAAGGTGTACAGCTGGTCCCTGTGTTGTGTGTGGTTGATTGGTATTAAATCATTATCTTGAATTCCATACTCTAGAATGTGACTTACAGGATTGAAATGACTGGGAAACTAATACCATAATTTGCAGACTTTTTTTTTTTTTTTTAGCCAGAGTTCCAAATTTGATTTAGATTTGGGCAATTAGATTTGCTTACATCAATTTTTTTCTGAGACAGGTTATAATAGGTGTGTCTTGTGGTCTTAGAGCTGGCAGCATAGAATAGTCTTCCTGATTGGGACAATATCCCAAATTAGATGATGTCCTGATTGTAAAAGTATCCTGATCATAGACAGAAGAGGCAGCAGTTCCCTTGGCAGCTCAGGTCCCTGGTGTGGCTTTGGGAGTAATGCTGAGAAACTCAACCTCCTTGCCATACCTAAAAAATGTCACATACTATAATAAATCTCTTCAACTTGTACTAGTTGGACTAAAATCTGTTCTCTGCAACTGAGCTGTTACAAAGGCAGTCTTAAATCCATTCATAATTGCCTACTTCTATACAATATTTCTTTGTTGGCTATTATAATGGCTACTTGATGAATTTTAAAGTCTTTAGTTTCTCACTTGGGAGAATTCACACTTTAAAAATGGACTCCTGGGCGGCTGCCGTGGCTCAGCAGGCAGAGCTCCGACCTGCCGTGCTGGAGGTCTGGAGTTCGATCCCTGGTGCCTCCTGCCCATATGCAAATTAAAAAAAAATGGACTCCTGGGGACAAAAATCATAACCACAGAAGGAAAAGAAAGATAGATAGTAAGTGGACAGCTGGTAAAAGTCTTTTGGTCCGGGGACCATTACTGTGTTTTCTTTATAACTCCTTATAGAGTTAATATTTCGGATAGTTCACTACAGGAGCAGTAATAAAATGCCTATTTTTATTGCACTTTATATTATGGAATAGTTTAAACATAAGAAATAGTACAAAAAGTTTAATAAATTAGATACCTTTAAATGAATTTAAAAAGTATCAAATCATGGTCAGGCTTGCTCCATGTATACCAACACCCACTTATCCCAAATTTGGTTATTTTTAAGAAAGTCTCAGATCATGCTGTAAACACGATGTTCATAAATAACTAGCCACATTTCCATGATCAAATCTATAAGTTAATTAGCAATCCTTTTATATATACCATCAAAAACACATACAGTTAAAAATTCCCTGATTGCCATTTATTTAAAATCTGCTTGTTCGAATTTGGATTTCAAAGATATGGCAATCGACTGGTATGTCTCTTAATTTCCTTTTGAATTACTGATTTCTCTTCAATCACTTTTTATTTTTTTTCTTCTATGGTTATTTGACGAAACTAAGTATTCATCCTGCGGAGTTTCCCAGTGAGTGTTTTTTTTTTTTTTAATTATTTTTTTCTTATTGCATCTCCCTTGTCTCATTTAACATGTTTTCTGTTCCCAGTATTACCTGTAAATTGGCTTGTATGTTTTATAGGC
>PVIY010017402.1:29642-49616 GCA_004026745.1 Myrmecophaga tridactyla
TTCCCAGTGAGTGTTTTTTTTTTTTAATTATTTTTTTCTTATTGCATCTCCCTTGTCTCATTTAACATGTTCTCTGTTCCCAGTATTACCTGTAAATTGGCTTGTATGTTTTATAGGCCTGATCACACTCAGAATTGGTTATTTTGGCAAGAACGCTTCACAGGTAGGTTGTGCATTTCTATTAGGAAACAAGGATATCTGATTAATTCTAATTGTGGTGATGTTAGCAGCTATTGAAGTTAGCTAAATAGATCCATGAATTCTTTAGACATTGCTAATGAGCTATTCTATTTTTGCCATATCTTTGTTCATTAACTCGAACACTTCTATATGAATATCTCCTCATCCATTATTTGGATACCTTTAAGTATAGTGCATTTAAGAAAGGGAAAATAAATTCTTGATTCCTTTCCTTTATATATAAATTTTCAAAATCATCAGTTATTGCCTTAGTATCCTCTAAATCAAATCATAGATTTAGTCATATTTAATGGACATCAATTTTCTGCAGCATTTTACATTATCAATATTCAATTTTTCTCGTCTGTCATCAGAGGGCTTCTTTTTGAGATGATTGTTGAGTAACTTTACCAAAACTCTTCCAGTCTTCGATACCTCCTTTTCATTTGATATGACAATACATTCTGCATTCAAATCTTACTTTTCCCTTTCAGCTATTTCTCTAAGGGGTCCTGTAGCTATTAGTAGGAAATGACATTTAGGAACACAGATTGCCTGCTAGGGGTGCATATTTTCACTGGCTTAGTTTTATTTCTTAATACTGTTCAGTGGGACAACTACAGAATACCTATTTCTTTCTAGAGTTTAAATACATAACAAGTTCATACTGGCATTTTCAACTGAAATTTGGGACTTATAAATCTAGGGGAGGTTACCAATAACTCCTTTTTCACGATTATCAAGGACGCCAAGAAAATGACTCATTGCTTTATCCCATAAGACATACTCAACAACCTCAGGAAAATAATACCAGTATCTGTTTAAAATAAACAGAAAGAAGCCAGCGTTAGAAAAAATGTGGAGAAAGAGATGTACCAATTCACTTTCGGTAGAGGAGCAGCCCCTTGGAGGACAGGGTGGTAGCTCCACGGGAGGCTAAGGGTGGAGTTGCCTTATGATCCTGAAACCTTAGTGCTCAGTATATACCTCGAGGAACTGAGTGTGGGGTCACAGATGGACATTTGCATAGTGATGTGCATGGTGACAGTGTTCATGATACGCATTGGATGGAGGTGGCCTACTGGTACAATGACTGAGGAGTGGGGGGAACTGAGGTGTCTACATACAAAGGACTACTGAGTGGCTGCAAGAAGAAATGAAGCTGTGATGCATGCAACTGGGTGATGCAACTTAAGGATTGCAAAGGAAATATCAGGAACAAAACGATGACTATTATCATACTTCAATCATATGAACAAATTACAATGTAAAACTCTGTGAACTAAAGTTGAGAGCATGGTTTATCAGGTTGGGACTTATTGTAAAGGGTCCTAGATTGTAAGCTCTTACAGTAGTCACATATATTCAGGAGGTATAACTGTTAATTCAAATTCTGAGATAGTGAGTTGTTTGTAAATAACATGGTCTTTCCCAGAAACTTCAGGTATTTATGTAACACTTAAGACTCAGAGATAGAGCTCTGAAGCTATTAAAGTTAGCAGTACCCCATACAGGAACTGTTTAAAAAGTTGAAAAAGTGCTTTGAATAGAGATATGAATGAAGCTGATTTGGATAAGATTGAGGTAGATTAGAACACAGGGTAAAGGATGATACGGTCCATATGTTAAAACTTCAACTTCTGTGTGAAACTAAAAGGGGAGATGTTTATTGGGTACAAAATTTATATTTTGGGTAGTGCATTTCATAATTTTTTTTCATACATGGGCAGGCACCAGGAAACGAACCCAGGTCTCTGGCATGGCAGGCGAGAACTCTGCCACTGAAACCACTGCGGCCTGCCTGCATTTCCTAATTTAACTTGTACGGTCAGTTTAGTTGAACACCATAAAGTACATGAAATCTTGAATACAGCATGAAATTTTGTTGGTTTGTCCAGGTTACTGTGATGACCCAATAAATTCCAGAGGAATTTGGGCAGTGAATAAAGAAGTATTTGCTAAGTCCCCTTGGGGGAATGGAGAGAAAGAGGAAATATTCAACTTTCCCATTTGGAAAATTTCTGATATTCTTACAAGCAGTGGGGACAATCAAATCAATAGATTGAGCCCTTGATCTTGGGGTCTTCCCCTATGAAATGTAATCCTGCAAAGAATAGGTTAAGCCTAATGATAATTATGCCTAAGAGTCACTCAAAGGGAACCTCTTTTGTTACTCAGACATGGCCTCTCTCTCTAAGTCAACTAGGCAGGTGAACTCACTGCCCTGCCCCCCACATGAGACATGACTCCCAGGGGAGTAACTCTTCTGACAACTTTGGACAGAAATCCTGGGATGAATTGGGCCCAGTGTCAAGGGATTGAGAAAGCCTTCTTGACTAACAGGGAGAAGAAAGAACTGAGACAAAATGAAGTTTCAATGGCTGAGAGATTTCAAACATAGTTGAGACGTTATCCAGGTGGTTATTCTCATGCATTATATAGATATTATTTTTTAGTTAATGGTGTACTGGAGTGGGTGGAGGGAAGTACCTGAAACATTTGAGCTGTGTTCCAGGAGACTTGATTCTTGAACATGATTGTATAAAGACATAACATTTACAATGTGACCATGTGATTGTGAAAACCTTGTTTGCTTCTTTTATCCAGGTTATGGACAGAAAGGGAAAATAAATTGGGTAGATGGAAATACTATTGGTCAATGATAGAGTAAGGTATATGGTATATATGAGTTTTTTCTTTTTCTTCTTATTTCTTTTTCTGGAGTGATGCAAATGTTCTAAAAAATGATCATAGTGATGAATACACAACTATGTGATGATATTGTGAGCCATTGATTGTGCACCATGAATGTATAGTATGAGGATTTCTCAATAAAAATATTAAAGAAAAATAATTATAACAGTATCACCTTCAACAATATGACTATTAAAGACATTTACAGCTGTTGTTGTGTTTTGTTTTGCATTTGTTTTCTTTTTCCTTCTAGTATAATCCACTGGGATAACAGTAAAACCACTGCGTTTTACATAGTTGGAAATAATTCTTCTTGATTCAGTTTTGCTACCATTTTGAGACACAGTTATGTATATTTAATTCATTTTGCTAATCCTTGGCATATTGTATTTCATTTTGTAATTACATAAAATACTCATATACTTACAAAGTCAAATCTGTAAAACCTCATATGTTCAGAGAAGTCTAGCTTCTTTTCAAGTCCCCTCCATCTGTTGCCCTTCGTCTATACAAAATGAAACCTCAGTTTAATTTTCTGGTCTGTTTTTCTTGTAAACATAAACAAACATGTTGGGTATGCATATATATTGTGTGCACACATACACATACACTTTCTTAGATAAACAATAATGAACTATACAGTTTTGCCCACCTTGTTGCTTTCTCCGCTTATTTTCAAGACATCATTCTAATAATATATAGATAAATCCTTCTTTATTTTTCAAAGATGCCTATATACCTTCATTAACATCTCCCAGAGTTTATTCAATCCTTCTCCTCCATCATTTTGGTTGTATCCATCTTTTGTTGTTCCAAATAAGTTTGCAGTGAATGGCCTTGTTCATACATCTTGCAATAGATTCCTAGAATTAGAATTGCATGGATCAAAGGGTTAATGTGCAAATAAATTTGGAAAATATTGCCACATCCCCCCACCATGGATAATGTATCATTTTCCATTTCCATGGGTGATATTTCCTTATAGTTTTGACAATAAAATATTTTGTCAATTTTGAGGTTTTGCCATTGTGCTAGATAAGAAATGATACACAATAATATTTTAAATTGTCGTTTATCTTATTAAATTATTGTGTCATAATTTCTAACACATTTTGCTATAGACATTTTGGTATTTATCACCATATGCTTATCTCTTTGGGTAAGATTAGTTTCCCATATTAGGCACATCAACTTTTGTAAGTGATATAAATTATAATTGACATTGAAGTCTTGTGTTTTGGTTTGCTAAAGTGGCTGAAATGTAATATAGTAGAACTGGATTGGTTTTTCAAAGGAGATTTATTAAATCAGAAGTTACAATTCTAAGGCTATAGTAATGTCCAAATTAAGGCATGGACAAGAGGGTGCTCTCACTGAAGAGAAGCTGCTGGCATCCGGGTTTCCTCTGTCACATGGGAAGGCACATGGTGACGTCTGCTGGCCTTTCTCTCCAAAATGTCTCTGGGCTTCTGTGGGTCCTTGCTCTTTCTCTTGGGGTGTACATGTCTAAGCTGTCTGGGCTTTCACTTTTTTTTTTATCTTTTCTTAAGGGATTCCAGTAAAGGAGTAAGACCCACCTTGAATGGGCTGGGTCACATACCCATGTAAACAATCTAATCAAAAGATCCCACCCACAACAGATACACATCCACAAGAACAGATTAAAAGAACACAGCTTTCCTGGGGTATATAACAGATTCAAACCACCACACATTGCCACATTAAAGTCCCCATTATCAATGCCACTGAGAAGAAGAGAATGGAAAACATTAATCAATACTCATTTCCAGGATAAATCTTTGGTAGTTTTCAAAATGAAAATGTGTAAACATGATGCCTTGAAGTTTATGGTTTAAATTTATAAAGCCAAGCATGTACAGCTTACCATGTAAAAGAACAGAAATTCCCCTGCCTTTCTTCTCCAAAGAGAGAATCCAAATTTCTGCAGTTTAGGTTTTTATGGAGGTCTTGAAGGAGAGGAAATTATTTAGTTGGTTTCCTTTCTTCTCGTTCCATTGAAAGATGTAACTATGAAAGGAAATAGTAGGGGAGGCAATAAAATACTTGTACAAAGAGAGAATAATTGAAAAACATCTATAGGTCTGCCAAATGACCTGTGTAACTGCAATGCAAAAATCAGAACTCCCAGGTATAAAAGCTATTTATCCTCAAGCAAGTAGTCATAAACTCCCCTGAAGTTTCCAACCTCATTAATACAGACAGGTTTTTTAAAAGTTAGATAGAAATTTTGAGTGGAAACTGTAAAGACAAAGCCCCATTAGATTTTTAATCTTGATTCTGAATGGAATTGCTTTATTTCATTGCTCTTAATATTTAATAAAAATATGTTTTTGTTTTATCAAAATTAGGGGGCAAAAACAATCTGGATTATCTAAGGAAATATAACTAGCTTTTTTGTTAGCCTGGATAATATAAGAGATCAAATCAAAATGCTACTCATGATTGAAAATGAATGCTCTTTCCCAAATGTAATGTGCTTTTTAATGAAAGTTTATTCCGCTGTCTGATGGATCGAATGTCAAACGTTCCAAAGTGCTTCAGATTGCATTCTCCATTAAAGGCTGGGTGCTATAATATATAAACACACGCAGAAGATAAGTTAGAGAACCTTGGGATTTTTTTTTTTTAGTCTTAACAGGAAATTTGTCTCCTGCTCCAATTCCCTAATTACCAAATTAAAAATGAGTGCATAAATTAATTAATCAATAAGTAAAGTCAAGAGGGTGACACTGTATGGCTCTAGGCCTGGTAGGGTTTATTGGAATACCAATGACATAATTCAGCTTTCTCAGTTCTAGTACGTTATGATTTTCCCCTATATCAATATTAGCCTAAATTATAATAAAACTACACACATAAGGGTCTTCTTTTGTTACAGATTTAATACATGTCTTACTATTAGTATATTTAATACATCCTATAAATAGTTTTCTATTAACTCTCTAGGGTAAAATAAAACCAGCTCATGAATTTTGTAGATGGGGCCCAGAGGGATAAAACATTGATAACTATTGCACACTGGAGCTAGAATTTAAAATCCAAGCCTGGCAACCCCACAGTGCTCCACCCCAGTGCCACCTCATAATCATAATTAAGTTGAAAGTCTTCTTTTAATCTCAGAACTTGAAGAAACTCAAGCACAAGAGATGCTCAAAAGTAACACCATGACAATCATAAGAAATCCTTAACCCACAGGAGCCCTACAGCAGGACCATGGGATGTGAGCTGTTATACATTGTGCCCACAGAGGCTCTCTCATCCATTTGTCTTCATTAGTGGTTCTTCATACATCAAAAGGAGTTTTTTTTAATGCCACAGTTAGTTAAAAGGCAACAAACTACACACAAGTTTTTCACTAGTCACGACTTCATTTTCATGGCCTAATAAAGCATCTGTGTACAAAAATGACAAATGAGTTTTCACCTGTTTCCACAGCATTGTAGCTGTTTACATGTCCAGGACTGCACACTCTGGTGTCCCCTTCATGATAAATAGCTCTGACATAGCACAGAAGTCCAGATTTTTCTGGAACACATGAGCCACAGCTTTGTTTATTATTAGTGGTGTGCCACCCCACTGCTAACACACCTTCACAAAATAGCTCCTTAACCTGAAATGCCCTAAAATCAGAGGCAGAATTCTAACATTAGCATTGTGTGCAACTTCTGTTTCCCTTTTAAGTATGGTTAGCACCGTGAGGAAGAAGATATTGATCGTGGTCAAATGGCTTAGTTTTTGTGTCATTTGTGGTGAACTTTTTGCAAAGGTTTTATACCCTAGATCCTGGAATGTGAAATTTTAATGGAGTGAACAGAGTGGGAGGCTTAGGCCCACAGGGTCTGGTTACAAATCAAAACTCACTGTGACCCAAGGAAATCGGATTTTCCTTTCAGAACTTCATTTTTCTCATCTCTACAATCATTGAGGCTTCCTTTTCCTGGAACTATTTTCCACTTGTATCTACTTGGCTTTCTGCCTCACCTCCTTCCCTTCTCTTTTCATATGTCATGGCATCAAGGAAATCTTTCCAACCTCCCTTATTTAAAATAGCACCTTGCCCTGACATGGTATTCTCTAATCCTCTTCTGTTCTTTGCTTTCAATATCACTTAGCATCATTTGACATCCTGTATATTTCACTAGCTTATTGTATATCTCCCCCTAGAAAGTCAGTTGTATAAAAGAAAGTACTTTGCCTGGTTTGCTCATTGCTTTATCTTCAGAATTTAAAATAATCCATGCTATGTAGCAACCCCCTCATTATAGTGTAGAATAAACTGAGTGAATTATTATAAAATAGGAAATATAATATCAAATAATTGAAGGGATATGGAAAGGAATAAAGGAAATAATGTATTCAACAAATATTATTGAGCACCAGTTTTGCATGTGTAATAATGCATGGAGGTGATAATATAGCACAATTTTGTGAACATAATTGGCAGAACTGAATTATATACTTGAATGTGGTTAAAAGGGGAAATTTTAGGTTGTATGTGTTATAGAATAAAACTTAAAAAAAAACACATAGGACTGTAAAACACAAACAGTGAATCCTAATGTAAACCATTGACTATAGGTAATAATGCAATTTTAATTATATTCTTTTATCATTTGTAATAAATGTACTACATTAATACAAGATATTAATAATAGGGGTAATATGGAAACGCTGTATTTTCTGCAAGATTTTTCTATAAGGCTATAATATCTATAATCATAAAAAAAAGAATCTGTATAGCTACTAGGGACATGGACAATTTAGACAGATTTGGCCCTAGCCTTCATTGACTTTACTGTTTAAAAGGGATATTGAGACATTAAAATACAAATGATATGGTAAATTGCTTAGTAATTTTTATGGCAAGTATTGCAAAGGCCAAATATATGGTGGAATGAGAACATACAAAAGAGTTCTATTAACAGTTTGGGGTCAGTGATGGCTTCACAGAGAAGTAATGTTTAAGCTGAGACCTGAAGGACAAGTGAGTTTTCAGGGGTCAAAAGCAGAAGCCATTTTATACAAGGAATAGGACACGTAAAGGCACTGAGGTAGAGACACATGAGTTTATCTGGAGACCTGGATGAAAGCCAGAATTGCTGCAGCACACTAAGTCAGGACAAATGTCTCTTGAGATGAGGCTGGAGAAGCAAGGAGGCTGGAGGGAGCCCATTACAGTGCCGGGTGCATAATGTTTTTTCAGGAAATTGTGGCTGTAAAATGATCAATACAACACCCAAGGCAAACCAGTGTCATAAAGTTGGAAGGCAGTGATGATGGCTGGAATTCTAGGGTGGCTGTGGAATGACACACAAATTGCCATCTGTCAGCATCTAGTCAGGAAAATGGTATCCAACCTAGGTGCTCCAAACAGAAGGAATGCTAAGCAGGAAAGCAGACAGGGATGGAAGAACTGAGATAGCAAACAAGGATCCATCAATTTCCAAAATCATAATCCACTGCTGCAAAAAAAAAGAGGAAGCAAGCAGGAGACAGAGTTACTGAAACGCAGAAGCCAGTACCCCCTGGTATAAGCTGGAATGCCTTGTGTGGCCATCCTAGAGCGATCAGAGAGAATGTTAAGTGTGTTCATCTTTTCTCCAGAAGGCACAAATAGGGGCAGGGAGAGAGGAAAAGTGCGGTGTTCTCCTTTTCTCCCTTCTTCAGCCCTTGGCCTTCCTGCCTGTGCCTCCTACAGGCTGATACTGGGATGACACAGGATGACACAGGATGCTGGGAAATGTAGTTTCTGTAACAGAGAACAGAGTAGGGGGAAAGCTGGGAACGGGGCTAAGAGCAATCTGGCAAATTCCTCCTTCAAAATCCCTATCTGATATAAAAAGGATTGTGAACTCACTGCTTACCAGGGACTTTTCAGGCTGTCCTTTTTATCTATAACATCCACGTGGATCCATGCTCTCCAGCATAGGTAAAACGTCTATTTCTAATGCAATGCTATAAAAATGTCATAAACAATGCAACAGCTTAGGTATCTTCTGATGAAAAATGGAAGGCTTTATATTCATTTTTTAAATTTTCATTTTAAACGTTTCTATATTAATCAGTGGATCATTATAGAAAATTTGGAAGGTTCATAACTGAAGCAAAAATAAAAATATACTGTCGATAGTTACACTCTTCACAGATAGTTACTATTAATATATTGATATAGAAAAGATCCTTAAAATTCACAAATTTGCACAATTTAACTTCCTGAATATAATGAAAAAAGTATCTTTACCTAATAATCGTGATTTTTCTGGGACATTAATTTGAATTATTTTGGAATATGGAAACCTCCTTTATTTTTTTTTGAAAGTGAACCAATTCCCCTACCTACTTATTCCAATATAATGATGTGATTTTTGTCCCTTCAGTATCAGAAACACAGTCATTGTAGTTAGGCATATTTGAAGAAAAATAAAGCCTTATTTCATTGTTAAAATTATGATCATTTAGCAAAGGCTAAAATGTGAGTGAAACTTAAAAATTGTTTTTTTTTTTAATTTTTTGTATGGTGATAAACAAAAGAAACCAGAACTCTCAATGGAAACACATTTTGGGAAGAACATAAGATCCTGTCAAAATGTTTCTTTGTGAATTTGGGAATGACTCAGAATAATTATGATGAGTACGTGCTCAGATATATTTTATTTCCATTTTTTACATTGAGTTTATTTGTTAATTTCATATAGTTAGACTGTGCAAAGCATACTCTTATATTTAAGTTATTATAGTAGGAAATGGTATATTCTTTTCTATATCTCCATTATTCATTTTTAAATATTTTTCTCAGTTCTCCACATTATTCACAGCTAAAACTAATGGTTTTGATCAATTTTGAGGATAAGCACTGTGACACAATAAAGGTTTCTATTTGGAAAGGAGAAAAACATCTTGCCAATGAATGAACTTTATTTTTAACTAAATGTGAAAACATTTCACAGAGTATTTACTGAAAACAATCAATAAGTCCTTGGTAGGTATGAATCAATATCTATCAAGTCAAAATTGCACTATTTCTTGGAAGTTAATATATTTTAACAAACATATGGAGAATTTACATTATAACAGGCCACTGGCATTTCCATTGCAAGTTATTATTATTTATTTATGTATTATGTAGCTTAATGTACGGCAACTCAAGGAAAATCATTGCATCTAACTAAATCACTCAGTAACAAAGACATTTAGTCAACTTTAAAGAAAGTACTATTTTATTTCATTTGCTGCAAAAGGCTTCCTCATGTTAAGTTATCCACCAGCATCCTTTAGAGCATTCCTTTCTTCTCCCCCTTAACTTGCAGTGACAATGGAGAAGGTTGTGGTTATGAGCTGAAGAACCACATACCTCATCCCAAACTCCAAATCGATACTTACTAGTGGTGGTCATGGGGAAATTCTTTACCCTCTTTGAACTCAATTTCTTCTACTTCAGCCCCACAGTGTTGATTTGTCTAAGCCTTCCATAAACTCGAGCTTATATGAAATATTTTCTGATATAGTCTACTTGATGAGGAGGACAGGTTTAACAGCTGATGACAGAAATATTACTTGCCTTACCAACTAGACCTCTCTTTTACAACTCTGTAGACAATTGCATTTGACCGACTGTCCTGTCAATAGAAGCCTGACCATGAATATCTTTTCTAGATAGTGTCTGGCTCTGTGAAGGATGGAGGCTGTACTGGATCGTTCATCACAGAAATAGGAGAAAGAAAGCTTCTGGGAGGAAGCAAGAGAATGGACAGGATAACTGGTATATTAGTTTGTTAATTGTTACTGGATTGCAATATACTAGAAATGGAATAGCCTTTAAAAAGGGAATTTATTAAATTACAAGTTTACAGTTCTGAGGCCATAAAAATGCCCAAACTAAGGCATCCAGCAATAGATACCTTGATTGAAGAAAGACCTATGGGTCTGGAATGCCTCTGTCAGCTGGAAAGGTATGTGACTGGCATGCGCTGGTCCTTTGTCATCTGGTTTCAAACAACTTCCCCAGAGGCATTTTCTTTCTACATCTCCAAATATCTGGGTCTCATATCGTCTCTCTGCTTTCTCCAAAATGTTTCCCCTTTTATAGGATTTTAGTAAACTAATCAAAGCCGACCTTGAATGGGTGGAGTCACATCTCCATCTAATCAAAAGACCACATCCACAATTAGGTGTGTCACATTTCCACGGTCACAATACAATCAAAAAATTCACACCCACAACTGGGTGTGTCATATCTCTGTGGAACAACCTAATCAAAAGTTTCCACCCTACAATATTGAATCAGGATTACAGGACATGGCTTTTCTGGGGTACATAACAGTTTCAAACCTGAACAACTGGGAACCTGCTCACAGCAAAGCCAATATCTATCATTGCCCTATATTCTTTTATCTTATTTGTTAAATCCCATATAACCCACATTCATTTATGGATTTGAGGACTGTGACTTTTGTTATCTTGGAAACAACAGGTAGAAAATATGAACTTCTTCCCAGGGCAGGTCACAGTGTAGATGATCCCAAAGGCAGGTCTCACTACCCACAAGTATTAGAAGGCAAAGGAGAGCGTGATCCCTGGATGGAGAGGATAGTAACAAGGCTGTGGAGCTAAGGTCCATTCAACGCCCACCTTCAAAGGGCCAGCAGACTTGAAGAATATTGATATTCTGAAGACCTGCTCAAGAAGGATGCTATGGACACAGAGGTGAGGAAGCATTTACTTAAGTTGTAAAGATCAAGAAGGTCCTCATGCAGGCTCCTAACTGCATTCTACCAGGGTATGGAGAGTCACTGGAGGTAAAGGAAATGACTTTCTAGGAACCAACTTCAAATACAAGAAGGTGTTCTGGTGGCCTTGGTACCACTTCCATACACTTGAGTAACTGCAAGGAACAGTGGGACATAAAGTGAGGAAATGCTTTGGTAGAAGTAAACGCCAAATAGCCCTGATAATGTATCAGGATTCACTCTTCAGTGAGCTACACTAAATAGTTTGCATGCATCTGATGTGAAATGAAGAAATAGCATAGTTGGCATAGTCTGATCATTTTTTGAACAAGACTATTTTGGTAATTGTATAAAGGGGTGTTTGGGTAATGTGGCAAACAGGTAAAAGATATTCGTTACAGGGCTGCTATAATATTGTTGGCTACTATTTCCTAAAATGTATTCAAAAACTCTAATTTCACAGAATTTTACTAAGTGCTGCAGGTGGAAAAAAAGAGAAGGCTATTTAGCCATAAAATTTTTGTAAAGCCTGAGCTAAATGAAGCTAAACAGGCTGCGTTATTGCAGCATATCTAATAAGCTAGTATGCACTGTGAATATCAAAAAACTGCTAATAGTGTGTAGGATTTTCCAAATTTGTTTGACCTTGGCACCCCTTTTAATGAAACATCTTGCAGAATCATTGTTGAAAGAACATATTTTTTAACCTATGGTTGTCTGCAGTAGCCCTGCAGTAACCGCACAGTGTTAGCTATTATAGGAAACGCACACTGTGTCTTTAACCTTTGCATCCATCCACATAGCAGAATTTGGCACAGATGAGTCTTCTGGAAATATTTATTGAACAGATGTTGAAAGAAAGGCCTGGAAAATAGAGTAAGAAATATAATTTACTAGTTCTCTACACTAATTTTTTTCCTGAATCATTGCTTTTCCAGTCTGAGTATTTAACAGCCAACATTTGAAAGATAGGCTCATAAGAAATGAACTTGAGATGCTAGATCCAAGGATGGAATAATCTTCCCAAATACTGCCCTGTTTAATCTAGAACTTAAGCTGGTTGTCTTTTAAAAAGTCACTATAGCAAATTGGTCTTATATAAGTAGCCTTCTTGTCCAACTTGTGTGAGCTGAAATTTATCACTGCTATAGACAAAGAATGGCAAGTAGGGTGACAAAGAGAAGCAATCCACTTTACTGGGGGAAAAAACACATGGTTTTAGAGTTAGGAAAGGCTTTACCAGAATGCTAGCTTCCCTACTTATTAATTATGTAGTAACGGGACAGTTTCCTTATTCCATTTGAACTTTAGTTTCCCCATCAGTGAAAATAGGAAATAATAGCTCCATGGTGTGGCATTTGAACATATTAAGTGAAGCGATGCTTTGTAGTTAACCGTGCCCAGGTCAAAGTAACCTTATGATAAATGCATGATGGACAATTTGAAGGGGCTGAGTGAATCTCTAGAGCCAGTTGCAGCCGAAATGAAGTGCCGACATTGCATATATACATGCTCTAAGGGTGCCAAGATGCTCAATTGTTGAGAAATGAATTGTTGCAGAAAACAATGCCAAACCGTGTAGACTCAGAGGAGAATATTTTCTCTGAATTCTCTGGTTCATTTTCAGTGGACTAGTACTTGTGTACAAAATCATTTGCCTTTTATAAATCATAAGAGCTCTCACTTTTGACTGCCAGTCACATGCTGGCAGTATCCTAAGTGTCTTTTCTCAACTAGATTTGAGAACGATCCTTTGCATTAGAGAGGATTTGTTTCCACCGTGGTTTCAGTGTGCAAGAAGGTGATAATGGTTTTGGAAAAAAGAAAATGCGCATTTATCATTGGCATAAAGTACACTCCCAATTAATATGGCAGCAAATAAGGAGCAGCCATACAAAGTGCATTTGGGGGAATAATGATACGCTCTGACTGAAGGAGAGATTTCCTAAGGATGGTAACAGAAGAGGTACAAATAGAAAAGATCACAGATGATTGGATCTGGTTAGAATGAAGCCGGATTGTGGAGGGAGTACAATACTGGGGACTCTCAGTCCTCTATGGAAGGCACAGCTATTAAGGGATTTGGAATTGGAGAAGCACAAAATGGGAGTGATTTTCTTTAGAAAATGCTATCTGAAAATGGTTGCATGTCAGTAGTAATTTGATCAGATTAACTGAGTGCTTCCCCCAGATTCACTTTGAAATCACACCATCAAGCTCAGGGACTTTTCTTCCTATTGATATCTCTCTCTTTCTTTTTTTCTTTTTGATACAGTATTGGAAACTAAGAACAGTCAGTTAGTTTTTAGAACAGGTTTTCGGAGCTAGGCTGCCAACTATGGAGTCTTAATTAAGCTACCCAACCCTTTGTGTGAAAGTTTTCTCATCTGTTAAATGGGGATATTGATAGACTTTCCCTTACAGGGGAGTGATAAATTAGCTAACAAATGTTAGAGCAGTGTCTGGAACAAAGTCAGTGCTCATATTAGCATCACTAATATTGCAATCCTAGAATTTTTCTAATCATGCATCTGGATTTTCACAAGATTTATCTCATGGAGACTTCCCTTCCAAATAGTCCCTTGAGACATGGCATTCAGAGGTGAAAGTCTCCCTGTCAGTGTGGGAGATGGCTCTCAAGGATGAGTCCAGCCCTGGCACCATGGGATCAACAATTGCATCCTGACCAAAAAGGGGAAAAGAAGTATGACAAAGTATCAGTGGCTGAGAGAGTTCACGTAGAATCGAGAGGCTACTCTGGAGGTCACTCTTACATAAGCTTCAGTGTGACATTGATACCTATCATAACTTGCCAAAGCCCAAGCAAAACCATTCCAGCCAATATTAAAAAACACCTAGGAAAATATATTAAGATTCTACAAAGGTTCCCTGCACGAGGGTCACTTTCCAGAAACCTACAACCTCCAGATGTAGGTTCATGATCTTCAGATAAGTCCTGAAACCTAGAGGGCCCAGCTTCTCCAGAACATCAACTAGTTCCATCTCCTTACTCCATATTATTGACAGCCCCTTTCAATATGAAAAAGCATTAGAATGGCCATAGCCCAAACACCCTGTTCTAGTTTGCTAGCTGCTGGAATGCAATATACCAGAAACAGAATGGCTTTTAAAAAGAGAAGTTTTATAAGTTGCTAGTTTACAGTTCTAAGGCCAAGAAAATGTCCCAGTTAAAACAGTTCTTTAGAAATGTCCAGCCTAAGACATCCAAGGAAAGATAACTTGGTTCAAGAAGGCTTATGAAGTTCAGGGTTTCTCTCTCAAGTGAGAAGGCACATGGCCAAACATAGTCAGGGCTTCTCTCTCAGCTGGAAGTACACATGGTGAACATGATGTCATCTGCTAGCTTTTTTTCCTGCCTTCCTGTTTCATGAAGCTCCCCAGGAGGCATTTTCCTTCTTCACCTCCAAAGCGCTGACTGGTAGACTCTCTGCTTCATGGAGCATCAGCATTCTCTGCTCTCTCTGAATCTCTTCTTTTCTTCAAAATGTTTCCTGTTTTGAAAGGATTCCAATAAACTAATCAAGACCCACTCAAATGGGTGGAAATGTGTCTCCACCTAATCCATTTTAACAACCGCTCTTGATCACTCAAGATCACATCAAGATGTGACTCCCTAAATCACATCTCCAGGGAGATGATCTAATTACAGTTTCAAACATACAGTACTGAATAAGGATTAGAAGAAACAGCTGACTTTACAAAATAGGATTAGAATTAAAACATGGCTTTTTTAGGGGACATACATCCTTTCAAACCAGCACATTCTACCCTCTGGGCCCTATAAAAGACATGTTTTCCCCATATAGAAAATACATTCGTTCCATAACATTATCAGAGAAACTTAAACCATTTCAATAACATTACAAATACAATACAAGGCTAAAAGCTGTACAAAACCTTAAAGTTAGTTACAAGCATGGTCTGTTCTAAGGCAAAATTGTCATCTGGCTCTAGACTTGTGAAAACTCAGAACAAGTTATTTGCTGCCAACATACAAAGGAGGAACAGTCATAGGATACATGTACCCATTTCCATAGGGAGGAAGGAACACAGGGGTCACCCGACTGAAACAGTTTTGAAAACCCTCAGGGCAAAGTCCATTAGATTCCAGTCTGAGTGTCATGTATGTTCAGGGCTTTAGGAGGCAGAGTCCCACTTTTCCAAGTGCACTATGCAGTGGCCTGCCTCTCTCTGAATGCAACCTTGGTGGACACTGGGGAGACCTCCTTTTTCTTGGCTCTACCCTTTCCAAAGATCAGGGCTGCACCCAGGCTCTCTGTCATCTCTAGGGCACATGGTCAACCCCTCCATGTGGTGTCAGCCAGGCTCTCCCCAAACCCCAAGGAATGTGCTTCATCCTCTACAAGGCCTAAGGTGGCATGACTCTTCTGCTGCAATGAGGTAGAAGGCCCATCCTCTGCCTTTGGGGCAAGCTCACCTTCTCCATGGGCTTGGGTGGGACTGCTTTCTGGCCTGAGGCTTCTTGACTTCAGACTCTGGCCTCCCTGGTTTTGCCTCTGAAGTTATTTTTCCTCCAATGTGTCTGAATCCCCCGGTCCAGACTGGCAGCGGCTCTGTTTATTCAGGTCCCGCAGCACTCTCGTAGGCTTTCTATGCAGTAGCCTTGGATTATGCCCATCAGACATAAGGAGTTTCCGCAAATCCTTCCTGGATAACTTCATGTCCAATCCTGGCTTTCTCTGAAATGGCTAACTGTTCCACATTTGGTTAAATCCTCAAACAAGGCATTAATCTCTGTGGTCTCCCTTTCTGGAGACCCAGAATTTTCCAGGACATCAATTTCTGATTTTTTTGTACTCAAGAGCTCAGTTTTCAGCTTTTCTCTCTCGTTACATTTCACTAGAAGCTGTGAGGAGAAACCAGGCTGCACTTTTGACATTTAATTTGGAGATCTCTTCTGCTAAATATCCAAGTTCCTGGCTTTTAAAATCTGCCTTTTAGCCAAAGCCATTGGTCAGTTTTGCCAGATTATCTGCTATTTTAAAACAAAGATTGCCTACCGTCCGATTTGCAATAACACATGCCTCCTTTCTGTTTAAGGCCTTATCAAAAGTATCTTTAGAGTCCACATTTCTACCAAAGTCTCTTGAAAGCATTCTAGACCTTCTCTATCAGGGTCCTCACACCTCATCAAAAATCTCCCCCTTCTCCATCTAAAAAGACATTCCAACATGTTTGGTATTTGCAAACTGCAGCAACACCCCACTCTCTGGTACCAAAATCTGTTCTAGTTTGCCAGCTGCTAGAATGCAATATCTCAGAAACAGAATGGCTTATAAAAAGGGAAGTTTAATAGGTTGCTAGTTCACAGTTCTAATGCCAAGAAAATGTTCCAATTAAAACAAGTCTATAGGATTGTCCAATCTAAGTCATCCAGGGAAAGTTACCTTGGTTCAAGAAGGCTGATGAAGTTCAGGGTTTCTCTCTCAAATGAGAAGGCACATGGCCAAACATAGTCAGGGCTTCTCTCTCAGTTGGAAGGGCACATGGTGAACATGGTGTCATATGCTAGTTTTCTCTCCTGGCTTCCTGTTTCATGAAGCTCCCTGGGAAGCATTTTCCTTCTTCACCTCCAAAACGCTGACTGGTAGACTCTCTGCTTCGTGGAGCTTCAGCATTCTCTGCTCTCTCTGAATCTCTTCTTTTCTTCAAAATGTTTCCTGTTTTGATAGGATTCCAATAAACTAATCAAGACCCACTCAAATGAGTGGAAACACATCTCCTCCCAATCCATTTGAACAACCACTCTTGGTCACTCAAGATCACATCAAGATGTGACTCCCTAAGTCACATCTCCAGGGAGATGATCTAATTACAGTTTCAAACATACAGTACTGAAAAGGGATTAGAAGAAACAGCTGCCTTTACAAAATGGGATTAGGATTAAAACATGGCTTTTCTAGGGTACATGCATCCTTTCAAACCCTAAAGAGAGGGATAGAAAGATCAAAGGTGACGGTGGAGTTATGCAGAGAAGGTAGGGTTTAACAAGCAAACATGACTGCTGAAAAAACAAATATGACTGCTGAATAATTGAATTGATGTTTCTTTTAGACTCCAATATCTTAGAGCAGCTAGAAGCAAAAACCTAAAATTCTGGAATTGTAACCCATGCCAAACTCTGAAATCTGTTCTACAACTAATTGTTGTGCTGTGCTCTCAAATTGATTGCTTTTTTGTATATATGTTATTTTTCACAAAAAATATTGTGATGATAAAAAATATTTATTATATTTATTCCTTCTAGCCCTCTATGTTCTGAAATAGCTAGAAAAAAAAATCTGAGACCATGGTATGGTAGCCCATGACAAACTCTGGGAACTGTCCTGTAACTACTTGTTGAAGGGTGCTTTGAAAACTATAGCTTTTTTCTTTCTTTGTTTTGTATATATGTTATACATTTAAAAAGTTAAAAGAATAAATTGTCCATTCATTTTGAAACTTTTCTCTACCTTTTTGTTCTCCTAATTAGTGTTTTGAAGCAGGAAACATTTCCAGAAATGAGAGAATTCCTAAGTTAAAAAAATTTTTTTTTGAATTTAAATATTTTCTAGCAGTGTGGTCTTTTTCTCAATGTCTCCCTTTCCCTAGGCAAACACATCCTCCCACATCACCTACCCTTTCGGAGCTTCGCTGATGTGTTGAGTTAAGAAATTAACTCAGCAGTAATCCCCCCGAGTATCCTGAGAAAGCACAAAAACCTTAGAATTGGTCTTTATGTTCTGACCTTAATACCAAAAAGCTGTAATTTGACTATTTTCTTTGATCTGGGACACAGTATTTGCAACAGTCCTCTTTGCTATTGTCCGCACTGTCATTTATGATTACTATCATCAGAAAGGCACATCAGCTCCCTTTGGGGGGAAGGCTGCTTCTGTCCTGGCATCTCAACCTGCAGCTGCTGCACTCCCACCTCCACTCCAAGAACAGCAGAGCCGGCAAAATTCCCTGGGTAATGGGGCCCCAAACTGAGTGTTCTGTTCCAGCATTCGGGGTCATAGGAAGTAAAGCAGGGCGGGCATCAGTAGTCGTTTTTCCATATGTACCTACAAGTTTCAAAACAACTCTAGTTTGAAATCTTTTGAATGGAAATGTGTCTGAGATGAATAATATAAGACATTTCTCTGCCTTCATGAACACCTTTTGCTCTTTTCTGTTCATGTACATGGATGGATCAAGATGTCCAGGGATATTTATCTCAGATTTAAATGGTATGATGTTGATCTAATTTTGGAGTCATTAGGGCTGTTGTTTTAATTCTGTTCTCTTGTCTTTCCTTCTTAGATTTTTCTCTCCAGCTCTTTCTTCTTGCTTTTAGCTCTACTACTCATAAGCAGTTGTTTACCCCACACTCATTTCCACTACATTTTACTTCTGCTTCTAATAAATTATTCTGTAGGGTAAGAAATCCAGTAACCAAGCCCCTCAGAATTGTATCAGAAAAAAACAAAACAAAAACAAAAAAAAACCTGCTTTGTTTGTGCCTGGCACAAAGTCAGTGGTCATATTTGGCTGCATTTTGAATAATATGCATTTTCCCCTTGTATTTGTATCTTCATTTCCCACCTGTACTATTAAAATCACCTCCCAGCTGGCCTTGACATCTATCCTGCCTCTCATCAATTCTCTTTTCTCAAGGATAAAAATGCAAATCTGATCTTGTCACTTTCTTACTTAAGATCACTTAGAGGTTTTCCACTGGCAGATGACAAAATATCAGCCCCTGTCATGGAACTGAAGGTCATATATCCCTTGGCCCCTCGCTACCTTGCAGTCCCTCACATGCCTCACCTGCTTTATTCCCACACTCCAAACACTGGGAAGTGCTTGCTTGCCTGAAACAAATGAAGAATTGCTTAATCCTTTAATCCTCAAATGTGCTGCAATCCCTGGTTGGAATAGCCCTTCTTTCTTCTTCCAATTTATCCTTGAGGACACAGTTGGAGATTTGCAGGCCAGTTAAATGACTCTCCATGGGGCTCCCAGAGCACCCCAAAAGATGTTTGTTGTTTTGTAATTTAATTGCTGTTTCATTCACCAGCCATCCCCATAGCCTTTTGTGGGCAGAGGTCACGTGGTTGCATGTTAGCCCTGGGTGTCTTTCTGGCCTCATTATCTGCCTCCCACCAGATCTACCAATTTGTGTAGATTCTCAGTCATGCCTGGATGCTCTGCATCTCCATGTCTCTGCTGACCCATGAACACGTACTTGTGGGTGCAGATTTGTCACCAGGTCAGTTTCCCTAATGGCTTTTGTATCACTGAACGTAGAAAGGCCTTGTTCTATTTTTAACTCTGGTTTTCTTATGCA
>PVIY010017403.1:0-49531 GCA_004026745.1 Myrmecophaga tridactyla
AAAGCCACCCAATAATTTGTTTGTTGCCCCAATAATTAGGTCCCAGAGAAAGCTGTATAACAGTGGTGACACTGAGCATCCTTTTGTTGTTTCCCATTCATAAGAGAAAGCTTTTAGTCTTTCACCACTTGGTATGAGGTAATCTGTATGTTTTTCATATATGCCTTTTTCACATTGAGAGAATTTATTTCTATTCCGACCTTTTGCAGTGTTTTTATCAAGAAAGGATGCTGTAGAAATGCCTTTTCTAAAGCAGTGGAAATGATCACGTCATTTTCCCCTTCACTTGGTTAATGTAGTGTTTTGCATTAATTGATTTCATTTATTTCTACTCTAACCTTTGTTATTTCTTTCATTCGGCTTACTTTGGGGTTAGTTTGCTGTTCTAGATTGTGTACACTTAGGTCTTTGATTTTTAACTCCTTCCTTTTCAATATAGTCATTTAGGGCTATAAATTTCCCTCTTAGTGCTGATTCACGGCATGCCATAAAGTTATATGTTGTGTTCTTGTTTTCATTTTTCATGTGTTCATGTCTTGAGTATTTGTTGATTTCTCCTGCAATTTCTTCATTGACCAATGGGTTGTTTAAGAGCGTGTTCTTTAACTTCTATATACTTGTGAATTTTCCCATTCTCCCCCTGTTGATTATTTCCTGCTTCATTCTATTATGGTCTGAGAAACTGCTTTGTATAACTTCAATCTCTTTAAATTTATTGAGACCACTTTTGTGGCCAAATATGTGAACCATCCTGAAGAATGATCTATAAGCAATTAAGAAGAATGCATATCTTGGTCTTTTGGAGGACAATGTTCTGTTTATGTGTATTAGAACTCGCTGATTTATAATATTGTTCAAGTTCTAAATTTACTGGTTGATATTTTGTCAAGATATTCCATGTATTGGAGAGAGTTCTTTATTATGTAATCCATATATTATTGTAACGATGTCTATTTCTCACTTCAGTTTTGTTAGTGCTTGCCTCCTGTATCTTGGGGAATCCCGGTTAGATGCATAACTATTGATTGTTATTTCTTCATAGTAGATTGCAGTGTTTATTGCTATAAAGTGTCCTTCCTTATAATGGTTTTGCTTTTAAATCTATTTTTTCTAATATGAGTAGAACTACCTCCTCACATTTTTGGTTACTGTATATGTGGAATATATTTCTCCAGTCTTCCATGTAAACCTCTTTGTGTCCTTGAGTCTAAGGTGACTCTTTTGTAGGCAGCATATTTATGTATCAGACTTTTTAAACCATTTACCAATCTGTGTCTTTTGATAGAGGATATAATCCATTCACCTTCAAGGTTATTACAGTGAAGGTAGTACTCATTTCAACTATTTTATCCTTTGGGATTTACATCAAATCTTATTTTTGTCACTTTCTATGATTTTAATTACATGTGCTGATAATGTTCATTTCTACACTCCCCTCCAAGTCTCTCTCTCCTCCTTTTTTCTTTCAGCATGCAGACCTCACTTTAGTAGTATTTATTAGCAGTGTTTCTTATAGGGAGGTTTTATTGATGAACTGTCTCCACTCTTAATATATAAAAATTTTGAATATTTGAACTCACCTTCATTTTTGAAAGACAGTTGGCCAAATAAAGAATTCTTAGCTGGGAGATTTTCTCTTTCAGTACCTTTAATATATCATACCATTGCCTTCTTGCCTATATGGTCTCTGGTGAAAAATTGGCACTTAAACTTGTTGCAGTTCCTTTGTATGTGGTGAATTGCTTTTATCTTGCTGCTTTCAGGATTCTCCTCTTATCTTTGGCATTTGCATTCTTATTAGTATATGTTTTACAATAGATCTATTAGGATTTATTCTGATTAGAGTACATTGCACTTCGTGGACATATACATTTATGACTTTCATAAGAATTGGGAATTTTTCAGCCATAATTCTGCACATGTTCTTTCTTCCACTCTTCCCTTCCCTTCTTCTCCCGGGACACCCTTGATGCATATGCTTGTGTGTTTCATGCTGTCATTCAATTTCCTGAGACTCTGCTCAAAGGTAAAGAGGAAATGAGGGGAAACAGGAATGCTGACTATGGGGGAGAGCATGATGACATGCATTGCTGGCCTTCCCATCAAATAATGTCACTCCATCATTTGAATTCTTTGGAAACTCAGCTTTTGGTAGGGCTGGAAGTAATCATTGTTTCTATTTTGGACATAAGCACACATTGAGAATAGCATCATTATTATGGTACATTCTAAGAGCTAAGAGCTCTGTTATGGCTTCTTAACTGTGCCTTAATTAAAATGGTGTTCCTTGGTCCTGAAAGTGTTTGTTCATCCTCTGATCTGAAAAATTATTCTTTTAAATGAAGCAAACATTTTTTCAAATATTTTTCATATTAGCATTCCAGTAAAGAATTTGTTAAATTTACACAATTTTATAAAATTAAAGAGATTAGAACTCACTCAAAATTAGTCTTCTCTTTCTTCTATATAGTGAAACATTGATATTTCGAAGACACCAATCAATTCCATATTTCTCAAGGAGAAATAGTTCCCTTTGTATCCAGGTGTTTATCCCTCAAGGAATTCATGCAAATTTCTATTGCTGGAATCTACATCTTAATATCTCTCTTCAAGTTTTCCCTTTAATATAAAACATAGCTTGATTCCTGGAACCTGCCAATGCCAAAAATATAAATAAATAAATAAATAAATAAATAAATAAATAAATAAATAAAACGTAATAATGCACTTGCTTCACCAATAACAAACATATTGTTGATTTTTCATTTTAGTCATGTAGAGATGGTGCAAGAATATAATTTAATTGTCTATGAGAACAAATTTTTCCCCTCAATTCAGTGTGACTCATTCTTTTTGCCATATATTTTAAGAAACTTGGGGAAGAGAACTATTCTACTGATTAAACCCTTGCAGACTTTATGTCTGAGGAAAAAACAGGATCCACTAGAACAGATATTGAAGTAAAGATCAAAGGTCTATGGCAGAGTTGTAATGGTTCCCATCACTTACTCATGACATGTTTTATAAAACATCCTTTCTTAAGACCCTATGTACTTCTTAGGGTATGTTAGAAAGTAAACAAGGAAAAGGCTTAGGAAATTTTGGAAGAAATGCAATGCCCTCTCTCCTCAATTACACTCACAGTATAAATTTGGCACCTATCATCAAGTCTACATGATATAGTGTCAGGCAGGTGCAGTGGACTGGCTCCTATCAGCTATTTCTTCCTCATTCTGGTTTTTGTTCCTTAACTCCAGAGGATGGTGAACAAGCAGGCCTATTTAACCAATACTTCGGGCAAGAGCTTCCTAATACCTGGATTGCAGAATATACAGTAAGTTTCTAGAGCCAAAATTTTCACTGATATCTTCATGTTTATATAATGTTCCTGGTGATAGCCTAACTAAAACGTTCCCAGCTGACTGTATCTCAATGTTTTCCACACTTTCAATTACTTGAGAAAAAAATACCCCTATCTTCTTCAACATTGTTGAGACTTCATGCTTACTGAGTTTCTTCTAAATACAGTTACACAGAATTTTAAAAAAGAAAGACATCAGCTTGAAAAAAAATAAGCCATAAGGTTAAATTTTTATATACAAGTACTGATGGCAAAACAATGGATTTTATAGGATAGGAATTTTGGAATTAATATAACAACTACTTGTATGTGAGAACAATAATGATGCTATTTCCCTCAAATAAATGCATACCACTTGTTTATGTATAGCATTAGCAAATCTGATTCACAATATATTGTTTGTTGTCATCACTAAAGAAATAACTGAGGAACGATTTTGGCAAACCTCCTGGTTATGTGATAAATATATTGTTAAGAATCATGATTCAAGGGATGAAAAGTAAAGTGGGACATTTAATTGCCCTGTAGAGATTTCTAAAAAACAATAACCAGTGGAGGATTTTTAATTCTCAGATTATAGAACAATCAAAAACAAGAAATACTCTGTACTGCATGAACCAAGTCTCCTTTTTCTGTAAGCTACAGTTCAGAAGCTGGTGTAACTCAAACACAGAGTCTTCTGCTGTGGACTAATGCATTGTAACAAGAGATGAACTCAGGTCTTTGCCCAGGAGTGTGAAATGAATTTTTAAAATGACCAGATCTTTAGTTTTCATAAGCGGGCATTAGGTCTGAGCAACGTCTAATCCTTGAGTGCCACTCTGGTTTGCTAATTGAAGAGGTGATGACCAAAGTGTTAGCCTTATTATACCTTACAGAGAACACATTAAATCCGTAAAATCCTGATATTCTTTCCTAAAATCCCGGATTAATAGTTGAAAGAGATGAAGAGAGCAATGGGCAAAATGTCCATATGGCTTTTCAGAATCTAAATGAAGACTATTATTGTAGGTATACAATACCTACACAGGAAGTGCCAAGAGAAATTTCCTGAAAATGCTCCTGCCTATGGAAATAATTTTCAGAGAGCAGCATTGCATTGGTGGAACCATCACAGAGAGTAGTGACAATAAGCAATGATAGAAGAAACAGGAGACGTACTGTATATTACATCCTCACCAAATTTATGTTGAGGATGTGTATGAAAATGTCATATATCAGAGATAAAGTGTGGATTATTGAAAATCAGATGGTGGAAGAGTTCAAGATGTGGTATTTAATGGAGCCAATGAACACAGATCCTGAAAACAGGTACTCAGCATTTGATAAGTTTAATGATTTTCAACGAAAGCACATAGCACAAAAGAAGTTGATGTCATATATCAAGAACTGTAACAAATCTTTTTCCTTTCAGCAATGCCTATAATTTTATGTGTACCCAATTACCTGCATTAAATATTTACTGCTGAGTATTCAACCAATGGAATCAGACTCAAGACTGAATCTAGGGTGTACAATCAGAAAGGTCAAATGATGATTTAAAGAAAATACAAAAGTTACTTTTGATCCGTTTTTCTGTTTTGTTTTGTTTTGATGGATCAAAAGTAAGAAATGGAATTCCAGAGTTAGGCAAAAGCAGGTTATTTGTCAAACCACAACAGATAAGAGTATCTATATTTAGATTCACTGAATTTAACCTGTGGTAATCATAAGCAGATCTTTGAACTAGAGACAAAGGATCTTTTTATAGAGGGGGGGTTTCATCTGAAGAGTTTTTTTTTAAGGCTTGGCTTAATGTCATTGTTTTGAAGGCTATAGATAAAGTGCTTCAGCATGGGAGTGACCACTATGAACATCACTGAACCTTTTTTACTTGCCCTTGTGTTTGGGGTAGCAGTGGAATTAAGACAGACTCCAAGAGCTGTACTGTAAAACAAGAAGATTAACGAGAGATGAGAGTCACAAGTAGAAATTCTTTATACCTGCCTCCAGCTATTGAAATTTTCAAAATGGAGGATACTATCCTAGAGTAAGAAAAAAGGATCCCAGTGAAAGGAATCACACTCATAAATCCAGTTGCAATATACATCACGAGGTTATTGAGGAAGATATCAGCACAAGCAAATTGGACTAACTCATAAAGGTAACAAAAAATGTGGGTGATTTCTGACTTTGTATGAAAAGACAATCACAGAGCCATTAGGCCATTTAAAAGAGTGTTCAGAACACTCACTATCCATGACACCCTCAGCAGGAGACCACAGAGCCTGGGATTCATGATGACCATGAGGTGCAGTGGGTACAGATGGTCACATAATGGTCTTAGGCCATCACAGTAAGAAGGAAGCTGTCGAATCTTATAAAAACCATGAAAAAATATATCTGGGTAAGGCAGTTTCCATAACTTATGATTTTGGTCTCTGTCTGGATGTTCACCAGAATCTTTGAGACAGTAGTGGGGGTGAAACAGATGTCTGAAAAAGACAGGTAAGAAAGGAAGAAATACATGGGCGTGTGCAGGTGGGCATCTGAGACAGTAGCTAGGATGATGAGCGATTCCCAGTGAGAGTGACCAGGTACATCATCAGGAACAGAGCAAATAGGAAGGCCTGCACTTCTGTGTCTTTTGAGAGTCCCAAAAGGATAAATTCTGAAACATATGTTTCATTCTCTAATTCCATATAACTCATGAAACTGCTGGAACAGAGACCAGAGAAAGGCAGGTTTAGGTACAAGTGGCTCTCAGTAAATTAACATTAATGCTATGGTTTGTATTGCAAACATTTTGAAATAAGTATTTATTATGTAGAGATTTATCTGTAAATATGAGGGTAAACAAATGTTCCTGCTTCTCCTTGATGCTATTGCTAACAAGCCATCCTTGTCCATAATTTTGAAGTTTTTCCCAAGGTCTTATGTTCCACTACAAATGCTTTTATACTGTATTTCATTCAAAAATCACTTGACCATTTTTTTTGGACTATGTGATGAAAAAGTTAGGACAAGGATATTGGTGATGGTAGCACAAAAATTTTATTATAATCAATATTACTAAATTGCACACATGAAAATGGATAGAGTGAAAAATTTTGAGTTGTACATAGATTACTACAATAAAAATTTAAGTAATTTTTTCCATCTTTACGGATAGAAAGATCAGTATTATTAATGTGCCATTTCATCTCCACCTGATCTAAACTTTCAACATAATCCCATTCCCAAAAGCAGGAAGTCAGATTGTAGCCATTGAAAAAATAACATTGAAGTTTATAAGGAAAGGCAAAAGTTCTAGATGGCCTAAACAACACTGAAGAAAAACAAAGTTGTAGAACCAATGTTAACTTATCTCAAGTCTAACTATAAAGACATGATGTCCCAACCATACTGCATTGGTGAAATAGACACATGCATTAATCTGTGAGAACTCAGTAGACACACAGTCAAATGTTAGGGGACTCAAAAATAGACCCACATAAATACAGTCAACTGGCTTTGACAAAGGGCAGACAATTTTATGGAAAAAGTACGATCTCTTCAGGAAATGCTATGGAACAATGGCATACACACGTGCAAAATAGAAAAAATAACTTAACCAGGCATTGTATACATTTCACAAAAATTAATTCAAAATGAATCCTACACTCAAAATTAAAATATAAAGTATAATACTTCTAGAATAAATCATCCAAGTAAATCTGGTAGACTGTACTTTGGTGATGAGTTTTTAGAAATAGCACCCAAATCATGACTCATGAGACAAGAATATTTATAAATTGGATTTCATAAAAATATAAAACTTATGCTCTGAGAAATACACTGACAAATTATTTGTATACAAATATGCAAAGAGCTCTTAATATCCAGCAATAAGAAAGGAAACACCCAATTATAAATTGGGCAAAAATTCTGAATAGAAACTGAAATGTAGAAGATATACAGGTGGTAAAGAAGCATGTGAAAAGATGTTCAGCATCATTTGTCATTAGGGAATTGCAAAGTTAAACTTCAGTAACATAGAATACCTGAGGAACAGTACAGAATCTCATTCACTGCTAGTAAGAAACCAAAATGGTGCAGATGCCACTTTGGCAGTATCTAGCAAAGCTAAGCATAAGCTAACCATTCAGTGCAGAAATCGTGTCCTTTTGTATACAGCTAATTTGAAAACTAAAGTCCACACAAAAACTACACATGAACATTTATAACAGTTTTATTTATAAACTGCAAACTCTGAAAACAACCAAGATGTCTTTCAAGATTAATGGATAAACACACTCTGCTCTATCTGTACAATGAGTATTATTCAGTGATAAAAATAAGTGATTCTTCCATCCTCAGAAGTCAAGTAAGCCTCTTAAATGATTACTAATAATTAAACCAGGTGAGTCTAAACATCCTACATGAGTATAATTTCAACTGTATGTGTGGATAAGTCAAACAAAGGAAACAATAGAATGATCACTGGTTGCCAAAAGACTGGGGAGGGGAAGGAGGTTTGAACAGGTGAATCACAGAGCAATTTTTAGAGCAGGGAATCTATTCTCTATAATAATAGACTTATAGACATATGACTTCAGGCATATGTTAAAACACACTGACCTTTACAAAACAAAGAATATGCAAATAGAAGTATATGCATATGAAAGATTCATTGTCAAGATAATAGGAACGCCAAGATGGAATGCAAAATGTAACCAAACAATCTTATTGTATTACAAGTGTATGAAGCACTCCTACTTAGATGATGAGGGGACAAAGTGCTGAAATGGAAATACTGGATGTGAATGGTGTCTGGAAAAGGAATAGGACAGAAACCATGCATAAGCACAGTATTCTAGTGGATAAAGTTTATCTCACCAGAGTGTGGGTTGACAATTCTATCACTTCCATATTAGAATCAAGCAATTAAGTAGATGTAGGGCAGGTGAGGAGAGTACATTTCCCACTGCACAGTGGGTGGTTAACCATAAGCAAGGGAAAGAGTCAACAATGTTTTATTTGATAAAGGTTTAGAATTAGACACATTAGCATGAGTACCTTACTATAGATAGAGGGCTACATGTAGACATATTTATAGATATATGTATATGCACAACTTGGCAGACCCATATATTTCCTTACTCCGTCAATGGAGCACTCTTACAGGTCTCAGTAACCAGGAGCACATGTAGTGTCTAGAACTTGATTTTAAACACCATTCTTCAATAAACGTTTCCTTGGAGAAATGGTTGAAATATACAAGAGCCTGGATCATCTTGTACTATCCAAAATTAAGTAGGTACTAAAAAAAAGTGCTCAAGGGTGGGAAAAATCAAAGAGACGCAGAGTACTGATGAATGACATCCCATCAGCAAACCTAAAATAAACTACAGAGCATTATAGAGTATCATTTTATCACAACCCAAAGTATAAAATAAATGTCATGAGACTATAATGACTTAAATCAATTATTTAATATCTGAATAAGAAGACAAGAATTTCCCATACAGAATCATTCCAAAGACTATATAGATACTGCTCTCTCAGGAAGGTGAAGTTAATTCCACTCCTAAAGTGTGTCTTCATATATTAATCCCCTTCCAAAGGTGGTATATGGAAAAGTAGGGGGATGAGGAACTTTGAAGTGGGGAAACCTGACAAGCATTGTTGATGAACATCAACATCAATAGGGAAGAGTCACTTTGATGAGATGTTCCCTGGATACATAATGCAAAGAAAATAGAATTTTATCTATGATTTCTTCCCCAAAAAAACAATAATCCCAGTCTAATCATGAAGAGAACATCATACAAATCTCAACTAAGGAACATATTACAAAACATCTGATCAGGACCCCTGAAAAATATCCAGGTCATCAAAAACAAATAGAGTCTGAGAAACTGTTGTTTGTAACAAATAAACATAATATGGTATTTTGTTTGGAACATGTTCAGAATAGGGGAAAATGGAGGTGACATTCTGGAAACTGTCTCTACTATCCATTCAATTTTTCTGTAAGTCTCACACTGTTTTTAAAAATTACATTGATTAGGAAGAAAAATTATTAGTGAAATGCAAAAACCTAGGAAACAACCTCTGAGCTTCATTCCAGATGTGATTACATGCCTTGGAAAAGAATATTACTCTGCTGTAAAATTTATATTCCTCACCCATTAGATCAGAATAGAGATACCAATTTCAGTTAATAATTGAAATAATTAAATAAAATAATTACTATAAAATGTCCAATATTGTGCTTAGTATATATGAAGTGTATTTTTATATGCTGTGATTGAACCCCACCCATACTCATTCCCCAAACCACCAAGCCCACTGCCACTGTGCAATTTCCAGCCCTCATCACTTCCCCAGGAACTTAACAGTAGAAACTGATCCAGAATTTCCCACAGAGCAAGATTTTTTATGGACATCACCTTCTATAAACCCTGCACTGACTCTCCAATAGCTTCAAACATGAATATTAATCTTGTGGACAAAACTCTATGCTCTCTGCTATGTGGCTGCTACAACCTGCCCAAGCTCAGGTTGCTTTTTTCACACCCTCCCTATCATTGCTCATCAGATATTAAGATCTTCTTTTAAACCTAACCACACCTTACAATTTTATTGATAGCACATTTGTGTCCATGTCTTCTTTTCTTGATGGATTCTACCACCATCTCCTCTTGGCATTGTTAATATAATGAAAATATTCCTCCAGCCAGACTCAGTTCAATTCTCAGCTCCCTTGGGAAACTTTCATGAACCTCAACTAGATGAGTCCAAACTTTTGGATCCACTTCACCAGGACTTCAGTTACCACCTCAGGATATAGCATGTGCCCATATCTATGTTTGTTACCATATTTAGATGTAATTGCTTTGTAATAAACAACACTGTCCTAGTCATTGATTTGTAATGAGAATAATGCTTAGTGCCTACCATGAAGGAATTAATGAATGAGGTTTTGTTTAATGACTTAAAGAAGAAATTGATAAATGTGGTTAAAAAGTGACTTCCATGAAGGAAGCCCATGAGTGTGATTAACGTTAGATGAGACAGCTATGGAATAGAAGATGCTTTACTGTATTCATCGTCTCACTTGACCACAAGGGTTTTACCTGGGTAGGACATTGGACTATTATCTCTCTGTCCTATCCTTGTTGAACCTCTAATGTCACCATCAATAAAAAGGGTCCTGAACTCATAATGCATTCCCTACACTCATGACTAGACTGCATGATTCACCCAGAAATTATCGAACAGGATTCTAGGTTCACCAATGCTGAGTCTTCCTTGATGGTGATGGATGAAGTTGGAAGCTCTGCTTCAAGGAAGGGCAGGGATATGAATATTCTCATGAGGTCTCTAGAAGGTGAAATTATGTTTCACCAGAGATTGGTAAAGTAGACTTGAGATAGTGTAGGCAAAGCATCTATGTTTCCATGCTTATTATGGATTTAATTTTGATGAGTCTCATTAATGAAATCTTCTGTTGTTTCTCTCCTCCAAAAGATATTTAGCTCTCTGGAGGTAACAAAAGAAATGTCATGCAATCTTCAGTCAATTTTGACCCTTGGGAGAAAGTTTTGGAACTTTGCTCACCTCTCTTTAGCTGTGGGCTCTAGTAGTGCAAGTTTTCCCATAACGATTTCCCTATCACTGACTCAGAATAGAGATTCTGGGAGCACTACAATATCTTTTGTGTTTGAGTTCTCTCTTCTGATATTTAATCTGATTTATGGGGCTGCCCTCGCTCAAAAATGCTTCTGTTTGTTTTACTGCTTTTCCTTTCTCCCCAATAGTTAGCAATATGTGTACAATTCACTCAATCATGCATTTTTCAGTCATTCAACAACTATGTATTCATCAATACTATATGGTAATCACTAAACCATGCTCTGAGCATGAGAAAAAAAGAGTAATATATCGTGCCTCCTGTCAAACAGCAGTCAAGGAAATAAATAAACACAGCACGTGATGGTGGTACTGTAGTTCTGTTGAAGCGTAACTCCATAAGAGTGAGGGTCAGCCTTTGCATTTCTACTAAAATGGATCCTGGGACTCTGACAGTGATTATATTCAAACTAGAGATCATTTTGGGTATTATTGACACCTTAATAATATTAATTATTTCCTCACAAGAAAGCAGGTGCTTTCTTTTTACTTTAGTCCTCTCTAATTTCTCTCAGCAATGTTTTCTAGAGTCCAGTGCATAAGTGCTTCATATCTTGAATTCAAATTATCCCTAGGTATTTTGTTTTTTAATGCTGTGCCGAATGAATTTAAAAAAAACATCCAGTTAAGAACTATCTTTGCTGACACAGAAAACACAACAGATTTTTTTTTCATATAATCTTGGAGCTTGCATTTGGCTGGATTCATCTATGACCACTAAGAGTTTTCTCCTGGATGAATTCCTATTTTCTATATTAAGGTCATGTTGTCTGTGAATACAGACAGTTGCGCTTCTTTCTTTCCAATTTGAATGACTTTTATTTCATTTCATTTCCTAAATTACCAGTACAATACTGAATAGGAGCAGTGAAAATGCACTGTATTTTTCCAGACCTCAAAGGGAAGGCCTGGACTCTGTCAGCTTTGAGTATAATATTGGCTGTGTTTTCCAAAGGCTCGAACTGAGATTCTATAAGGGTTTCATGCACAAGATTTGCCGTCCTGGAACATATAATTCCCAGAGGATTCCCAGGGCAGATAAATTCTGAAAGCCAGAGACCAGCCTCTCCAAGATTGCCAATGAATTACATCCCCCTATCCTTTAGTGTCGACACACCTTCTCAACATGAAAAAGGAGGGAAAGTCCTTCACCAACGATCCCTGAAGAATGGGAGATGGATGACAGAGAAATGGGATTTAACAAATGATATGCCTGTTGCATCACTATATTAATATTTCTTCTGGCCACCAGTGTTTTGGAGGAGCTAGACGGAACAGTCTGAGATGGAATGTTAGCCCCTGACAAACTCTGGGATCTGTTCTGTAACTACTTGTTGATGTATACTTTAAAGTATTGCTTTTGTCTTTCTTTGCTTTGTATATATGTTATATTATACAATCAAAAACATGAAATATTTAAATATATATTGACTGTGTTTCTATATATATGCTTTATCATTTTGACAAAGTGACCTTCTGCTTTTTCTCAGTGATTTTGTAATGAAATGGCAGTGGTTTTGTCTAGCACATTTTCCTCATTAATTGAGAATATGTAATTTTTCCCTTTCATTCTGTGAATGTGCTATATTACACTGATTGAGTTTCATATGTTGAACCCTTTGAATTTGTGAGATAAATCCTACTTGGACACAGTAGATCATTTCTTTCTTATTTGGTTTAATTCAAATTTCCAGAATTTTATTGAAAATTTTTGCATCTTTATTCATAAAATGCAATTGGTTCTTATTTTTCCTGTTTTTCTTATGTCTTTATGTTGCTTTGGTGCCACAATAATTTTAGCCTCATAGAATGAGTTAATAAGCATTTGTTCCTCTTCAATTTCAAAGTGCTTCAGTAGTACTGGAATCAATTTTTCTGTGAAGGTTTGATGGAATTTGCTATTAAAGCTATCTGGTCCTGGACTTCTCTTTTTTTGTAGGTCTTTGATTACTGATTGAATCTATTTATTATAGGTCTGTTGAAATCTTCAATTTTCTGTTGAGTCAATATAGGAAAGATGAATTTGTAGCAAGTTGTTCATTTCTTCTAGATTATCCAGATTGTTGGCATGCACCTGTTCATAATATTCATATCTAAAACTTTTAACTTGTACAAAATCTATTAATAACCTCATTTCATTTTGGATTTTAGTAATAGGATTCCTCTCTTTCTACTGATGAATCATTTGTACACCCCTTTCTTCTTTTTTAATATAAGCACCCACAGCTTTAAATCATCCTCTGAACAGTGATTTTGCTGCATCCCATAGTTTCTGTATGCTGTGTTTTCCTTTCCATTTATCTCAAGATATTTCCTAGATTTTCAGTCATTTAATTTTTGACAATTTGATTGTTTGAGTTTGTTGTTTAACTTTCAAGTATTTGTGTATTTTCCAATACATTCTCCTTTTGATTTCTAAGCCAAAAACAGCAGAATACATATTTTTCTGCAGTACTCATGGACATTTTCTGGGATATACCAGATATTTGTTAGCAACACATGCCTCAATAGATTAAAAAATTGAAATTATGCAAAGCATCTTCTCTGACCACAGTGGAACGAAGCTAGAAATCAATAAGAGAACAAAATGGAAAATACACAGATATGTGGAAGTTAACCAATAAATTCCAACAATCAAAGGGTCAAGAAATAAATCGGGATGCATGGGTAGTTCAGTGATTAGAATGCCCACCTTTCATGCTGGAGACCCAGGTTTGATTCCTGGAAAATGTCCCCCCAAAATTAATAAATATATAAAATGAATCACAATGGGAATCTGAAAATATCTTAAGGTAAATAGAAAGGAAAACACGGCATACCAAAAATTTGAGGATGTAGCAAAATGACTGTTCAGAGGATGATTTATATCTACAGATGCCCATATTTAAAAAGAAGAAAAATCATAAATCAGTAATCTAATTTCACACCTGGCGGAACTAGAAAATATGAACGAACTGAATCTAAGGCTAGTGGAAGGAAGGAAACAATAAACATTAGCATGTTGGGGTTCAATGAAATGAACCGAAAAACAATTGAAAGACTCAATCAAACTAAAAGTTGGTTTTTGGAAAAGATCACTAAAATTGCAAATGTTGAAATACACTTAAAATAAAGAAATAGAAGAAGCTTGTTACTAAAATCCAAATGAAATGGGAGTATTAATAGATATTGAATAAATTAAAATGTTTAGAAAATAATACTATGAACAGTTGTATGCCAAAAATCTGGATAAACTAGAAGAAATGGACAACGTGCTACAAATTCAACTTTCATAACTTGATTCAAGAGGAAATTGAAGACTTCAACATACCCATTATAAATAAAGAAATTCAATATGTAGCCAAAAACCTATGAAATAAGAGAAGTCCAGGACCAGATAGCTTCAATAGTGTATTCCATCAAACATCATAGGAAAATTAATTTCGGTACTTCTGAAACATTTTGAAATCAAAGTGGAAGGACCGGTTCTTAACTCATACTGTGAGGTTAACATTATTGTGACATCAAAGCAACATAAAGACATCATAAAAAAGAAAAACTTATGCCCTGATGAATAAAGATGCAGAAATTTTCAACAAAATGTTAGCAATTTGAATCAAACAGAACAGTAAAGAAATTATCCACTGTGACCTTGTGGGGTTGACCTCACAAATACAAAGGTGCAGAAAATAAAAACAATCAATGTAATATACCTCATTCACAGAATGAAAGGGAAAAAATCATGTAATCTCAACTGATGCAGAAAATGTGTTTGACAAAAAACAATGCCCATTTATTATAAAATCACTCAGAAAAGTAACAGTAGGAGGTAACTTTGTCAGTACAATAAAGGGCATTTATATAAAAACACAGCTCGTATACATTTTCACATTTTTAGTGTATAAAATAGCATATATACAAAGCAAAGTACGAAAAAGGCAACAATTTTCAAAGCACACTTCAACAAGTAGTTACAGAATAGATCACAGAATTTGTCATGTGCTACCACTACATCATCTTAGACTGTTCCTTCTAGCTACTCCAAAACACTGGCAGCTAGAAGCTATATTAATATAGTGATTCAGTAGCATTATCATTTGTTAAATCTCATTTTTCTCTATTATATCTCCTCTTTCTCCTTTAATCTTTATACCAATATATAGGGATGGTTCGGGAATGTCAGTTCTGTATTTTTCATGCTGAGAAGGGGTGTTCACAATAAATGATAGGGGGATGTAATTCATTGATAACCTTGGACAGGCTTGTCCATCTGGTTTTCAGGATTTATCTGACCTAGGAACCCTCTGGGAATTATAAATCCCAAGATGGCAAACGTAGTGAATGAAACCCTTACAGAATCTCAGTTCAAGCCTTGGGAAATACAGTTAATGTTATACTCAAAGGTGAAAGAGTCCAGTCCTTCCCATTGAGGTCTTAAAAAACAGAAGGAAGTGCATTTTCACTATTGCCATTCAGTACTGTACAGGAAGTTTAGCCAAATAAATTAGGCAATGAAATGAAATAAAAGGCATCTAAATTGGAAAGAAAACAGTGCAACTGTCTGTATTCAGAGACAACATGACCTTTTTATAAAAAATAGAAATTTATCCAAGAGAAAACTTCTAGAGCTCATAGATGGAGCCAGCCAAGTGCAAGCTCCAAAAGTATATGAAGCAAAGATAGTTCCTAGCTGGAAGATTTTTTAAAAATTCATTCAGCACAGCATTAAAAAAACAAAATAGCTAGGGATAACTTTAACTCAAGAGGTGAGGCACTTGTACATGGAATACTATAACACACTGCTGAAGGAAATTAGACAGTACCTATGTAGATAACAAGACACCTATTTTCTTGGATAGGAATAAAGTATGCTATTAAGGTGTCAATAATACCGAAAGTGATCTATAGTTTGAACATAATCCTTCTCAGGGTCTCAGGATCCATTGAGCAGAAATGTAAAAGCTGATCCTCATTCATATACAACCATATTTCACCAAGACTTCAGTTCCACAATCAGGAATTTATTTCCATGACTGCTTCCTGTTTGACAGGAGGCACAATATATTACTCTTGTCTTCATTATCAGATGATCGCTTAGTGATTATCATGCAGTACTGCTGAATAAATGTTAGTTGAAAGACTGAAAATTAATAATCAAGTGAGTTGAACAGACATTGCTAACTATAGAGGAGAAAGGAAAACAGTGAAACAAGCAGAAGCCCTGTTGAGAGAGGGCAGCCCCATAAATCAGATCAAATATCAGAAAAGAGAAATCAGACACAAGATATTGTAGTGAACCCAGAACTTTTCTCATTAATCAGTGATAGGGAAATCATTATGGGAAAACTTGAAGCCAAAGAGAGGTGACCTCACAGAAGGAGACCACGGGGATAAGAGATGAACATGAAGCACCAGGCTTTCTCCCAAGGATCAAAACTGACCCAAGTTTGCATTGCATTTCCTTTACCTCCAGAGAAATAGATATCTTAGGAAGCAGAGAGATGCAATAATGCTTCATTTGTGAGGCTCGTGGGAATTAAATTCATAAAAGCATGGAAACATAAATGTCTTACCTACACTATTTCAAGTCTAGTTTCTCAATTTCTGGTAAGATAGAAACATAATTGTGCCTTCTAGAGACCTCATGAATATTTACATCTTCCTGTGCTTCCTGGGAGGAGAGCTTCCAACTTCATCCATCCTTCAAGGAAGAAACTACTTTGGTGAACTCAGATGCTTCTTTGATAATTTCAGGGTGAGTCACAAGTGTAGTAATGAGTGTGGGGAATGTATTATGAGTCCAGGACCCCATTTATTGAAAGTAACTTTAGGGGCATCAACAAGGATAACACAGAGAAACAATCGTCCAAAGTACTACCCAGGTAAAAAGCTGGTGGTTGAGGGAGACGATGAATACACTAAAGTATCTTCTTTCCTGTATCTGTCTAATGTAATGTTAGCTCACACTTATGGGCTTCCTTCATGGAGGTATGTTGTTAACCATATTCATCAATTTCTTCTTAAAATCATTCAACACAAACCCATTCATTAATTCTTTCATTAATTAGTAGGCACTAAGTGTTGCTCTCTGAATAAATGAATGAGTAAGACAGTGTTCTTTATATCAAAGAAATTACATCTAAGTATGGCAACAAACATAGATATGAGCACATGCAACATCTTGAGGTGGAAACTGAAATCCTGTGAAGTGGATCCAAAGTTTGGACTCAACTATTGAGGTTCATGAAGGATTCCCAAAAGTGCTGGGAATTGTACTGACCTTGGCATGAGGAATACTTTGCTTACATTAGCAATTCTAAGAGGAGAAGAAGATATAGACCCACCAAGAAAAGAAGATAGGGACACATATGTGCGATTGATATATCTGTAGGGTGTGGTCAAGTTTAAAAGTAGACCTTAATATCTGATGAACAATTGTAGGGAGGGTGTGAGAAAAGCAACATGAGCTGGGGACAGTTGTCAGCAGCCAGATAACAGAGAGTTTTGAGTGGTGTCCACTAGATTGATATTTATGTTTAAAGTTATTGGAGAGTCAGTACAGGGTTTATCAAAGGTGAAGTTTTAGGAAATTCTTGCCCTGTGGAAAGTTCTGAATCAGTTTCTGTTGTCAAATTCCTGGGGAAGTGATGAAGCCTGGAAATAGCACAGTGTCAGTGGACCTGGAGGTTTGGGAAATGAATATAGGCAGGGTTGAATCACAGCATATGAAAATATTTTCCTTTAATGCTAAGCATGTCAGCCAGACATGTTATAATCATTTTTCCTTAATTCTGTCAACTATTAAATGAAATTGATGTTTCTGTTCTGATCTCATGGGAAATGAATTGAGGCTTATAGCAGCGTCATATTCTTTTCCAAGGCATATAATCACATCTGGAATGAACCTCTGAGTTTGTTCCTATTTTTCTGAATTTCACTAATAATTTTACTTCTTCATAACTCTAATTTTAAAAAAAACAGAGTGGGGGCAGTGCAATGGTGGCTCGGTGGCAGAATGCTTTCCGTGCCTGCCCATGTAAAAATAAATAAATAACTAAACATTTTTTTTTAATTTGCATATGAGCAGGAGGCACCAGGGATCGAACTCCAGACCTCCAGCACGGCAGGTCGGAGCTCTGCCTGCTGAGCCACGGCAGCCGCCCAATAACTAAACAATTTTAAAGAGTAGAGTGAGACTTATAGAAAAATTGCAAAGATAGTAGAGAGTTTCCAGAAAATCACATCCATTTTTGCTTATGCTGAACATCTTCCATCCACAATCCCACATTGCATCTATGTGTTATAAGTGAGTTTCACAGACTCTCTTTGCTTTTGATCACCTGAATATTTTTCAGGGGTGCTTTCAAGGTATTTTGTAAAATGTCCCTGAGTTGGAATTTTTTTGATGTTCTCCTCAAGATTAGACTGGGATTATGGATTATGGAGGAAGACACCAGAGATAAAATTCTATTTTCCTTATATTATGTATCCAGGGTACGTCCTATCAATGTCGCTTTTCACTGTTGATGTGGACGTTCATCAACAATGCTTGCCAGGTTTCCCCACTTTAAAGTTCTTCATTGTCCTGCTTTTCCATATATCACCTCTGGCAAGGGATTAATATGTGAAGATACACTTAGGAGTGGGAATCAACTCACCTTCTGGAGATAGCAGTAGCTACATAAATCTTTGTGTGCATCTGCATGGGAGATTTTTGTCTCTTACTCATATATTAAACATCTCTTTAAATATTTATAGACTCATCACATTTATTTTATACTTTGGGTTGCGATACAAAACTACTTTATTTATTTTGTTGTGAAGTTTATTTCAGTTTGGGCAATTGGATATCTTTCAGAGGTGCTCTGTGTCTCTTGGATTTATCCTAATCTTTGAATGCTTCATTTTATTACCTACTTAATTTCTGGTGGTATAAGGTGCTCCAGGCTCTTCCTGTATATTTCTATTCCAGGCCTAGGGTTAGCCATTTCTCCAAGGAAACTTTTATTGAAGAATGGTGTTAAAATACAGCTCCAGGCACTATGGGTGTTCTGTGTTAATAGGATATCTAGGTGCCCTTCAAAGACAGAGTAAGAAAATATATGTGTGTCTGCCAAGTTGTGCATATACTCAGACTCATAAACATGTGCACAGGTAACACTCTCTATATATTAACCTACTCGTGCCAATGTGTCTCACTCTAAACCATTACCAGGTAGAACATTCTAGTGTCCTCCCCTTGCTTAAAGTTAACCACCCATTCTGCAGTGGGAAACATATTCTTTTCACCTGCCATCATCTACTAAATGTCTTGATTCTGGTATACATGTGCAGATGTGGTAGAATTGTCAGCCTACACTCTGGTGAGATAAACTTTATCCACTACAATACAGTACTAATGCTTTCTGTCCCATTTATTTTCCAGACTCCATTCATATCCACTATTACCAACTCAGCACCTTTTCACCTCATCACCTCAGTGGGTGTGTTTCAAACGTTTGTAATACAATTAGATTGTTTTATCACATTTTGCATTCCATCCTTTCATTCAGAGTATCATGACATTTAATACTTTATTTGCATATATTATGGGTTAATCTTTGTTTTGTGAAGGTCAGTTTAACAAATACAAAGTCAGGTGTCTATAATTATAGTATTATAGAGAATAAATTCACTACTCGTGACCTATGAATCACCTATTCAACCTTCCTTCCCTCTCTCCAACCCTGAAACCACTATTCATTCTATTGTCTCTATGATTTGGACTAATCCAGAAAGTCCTATAATTGAAATTATGCATATGCAAGATGTTTAGACTGCTCTTTTTCAATTACCAGTAATCATTTAAGATACATCCTTTTCTTTTGTGACTAGAGAGAATATTTATTTTCATCACTGAGTAATATTCCATTGTATAGGTATAGCTGAGTGTGTTTATCCATTGTCCTTAAAGGACAACTTGGTTGCTTTTAGATTTTGGAGATTACAGATAAAGCTGCTATAAAACACTCATGTATAGGTTTTTCTATGGATTTAAGTTATCAAATCAGCTGAGTACTGAAGGGCACAATTTCTGGACTGAATGGTGAGACCAACTTTATTTTTCTAAATACTCCAAACTGTCTTCTGGCTGCACCATTTTGCATTCTCACTAGTAGTGAATGAGAGTCTGTACTGCTCCCCAATATCAATAACCCAAAGTATTGTCAGTGTTTAGGTCCTCAGGTATTCTAAGAGGTGTGTGCTCATATATCACTGTGGTTTGATTTTGCAATTCCTTAATGACAAATGCTGTTGAACTTTTTTCATGGACTTATTTGCCACCTGCATATCTTCTTCATTTCAGTTTCTGTTCAGAACTTTTCCATAGTTATTTAATTGGGTGTTACCTTTCTTATTGATGAGTGTTAAGGGTTCTTTGTATATATGGATCTAGTCATTTATCAATATCTTTCATAAGCATAAATCTTATATTTTAATAAAGTCCAATTTTTAAATATTCTTCTCTTATGGGTCATTGTTTGGGTGCTATTTCTAAAATCTCATCACCAAAGTGCAGGCCACCAGATTTCCTTGGATGTTTTATTTGAGAAATACAATACTTTGCATTTTAATTTTGAGTACATGATTCATTTTGAGTTAATTTTTGTGAAATATATACAATGGTTGACTAAGTTTCTTTTCGGTTTTCCATGTGTGTATGCCATTCTTCCACAGCTCTTCTTGAAAAGATCTTACTTTTTCCATTAAAGTGCTCTTGCTCCTTTGTCAAAGGCCAGTTGACTGTACTTGCGTGGGTTTATTTTTGAGTTCCATAACATCTGTTTGTGTGTCACTGAGTTCTCACACATTAGTTCATGTGTCTATTTCAACAATATAACATGGTTTAATCATTGTATCTTTATCATTAGACTTGAAATCAGGTAGAATTTGTTCTATGACTTAGTTCTTCTTCAACATTCTCTAGGAAATCTAGGAATTTTGTCTTTCTTTATAATCTTCAAAATCATTTTATCAAATATCTACAAACTAACTTCTTGCAATTGGGAATGGGGTTGAGTTGAAAGTATAGATTGGGTGGAGATCAAATGGCATATTAACAGTATTGGTCTGTCTAGCTATACAAATGGAAAATATTTATTTAAATTTTATTGTAGTGATAGATATATATATATATATATATATATATATATATATATAACTTAAATGTTCACAGCCTAACCATTTTTATCAAGCAATTTAGTAATATTGATTACAATAAAATATTGTGTTAACAGCACCTTGTCCCAAGAATATTGCAAAATAACTGGTCAAATGATTTTTGAATGAAATAAAGTCTAAGAGCATTTGAGATGGAACATACTTCCTTGGGAGAAAAGTTTAAAATTATGGACAAAAATGTCTTGTTAGCAATACCATCAAGGAGAAGCGGGAACATTTGTTTACACTGTCATTTTCAGATAAAAGGCACTAAATCTTTATACAATTAATGAGAAATAATTAAGTCAGTATATTCACAATACAAACCATAGCATTTATGTTTATTTGCAGAGAATTGCTTCTACCTAAACCTGCCTTGCTATTGTCTCTGTTCCAGCAGTTTCATGAGTTAAATGGAATTAGAGAACATAACACGTGTTTCAGAATTAATCCTCCTGGGACTCTCAGAACACACAGAAGAGCAGCCCCATCTATTTGCTCTGTTCCTGGCAATGTACCTGGTCACTCTCATTGGGAACCTGCTCATCATCCTGGCCACCATCTCTGATGTCCACCTGCACACATCCATACTTCTTCATTGCTAACCTGTCTTTTGCAGACATCTGTTTCCCCTCCACAACTGTCCCAAAGATGCTGGTGAAGATCCGGACAGATACCAAAACTATAAGTTATAGAAACTGCCTCACCCAGATTTATTTTTGCACGGTTTTTTGAGGATTATGGAACTTCCTCTTAACCGTGATGGCCTATGACCGTTACGTGGCCATCTGTCACCTACTGCACTACATGGTCATCATGAACCCCAGGGTCTGTGGTCTCCTGCTGCTGGCATCATGGATACTGAGTGTTCTTAATGCTCTTTTACATAGCCTAATGGTTTTTCAATTGACTTTTTGAACAGAGTTGGAAATTCCCTACTTCCTTTGTGAGTTTACTCAAGTAACCCAACTTGCATGTTCTGACACCTTCCTCAATGACCTAGTGATGTATTTAGCAATTGGAATTCTCAGTGGTATTCCATGCACTGGCATCCTTTTTTGTACTCTAAAATTGTATGCTCTATTTTGAGAATATTATCACGTGGAGACAAGTATAAAGCATTTTCTACCTGTGGATCTCAACTCTCAGAGGTGTCCTTGTTTTATGGTACAGTCTTTGCAGTGTATCTTAGTTCTGCAGCTACACAAAACACAAGGGCAATTACAATAGTTTCTGTGATGTACACAGTGGTCACTCCCATGATGAACCCCTTTGTATACAGTCTTAGAAACAAGGACATAAGGGATGCCTTAAAAATAATTTCCAGCTAAGACCGTCAATATGTACAAGGATTCTTTTCTCAAGTACAGAAATTTACTCTTCATTTACAGGTGTTAAATGCTGTGAAATGAAAGTCAAATTACTTTTATCAGTGTAAATAAAGTTAATATGCTATTCGCTTTATTACTAGAGCTTTATCTCTATTTTTCAATCCATCAAAAACATTATATATTTGGTATTTAAATCATTTGATATCTAGGAATATATTCCCAAGATTCATTATTGAGCTTAACTGTTCTGCCTGAAAATTCATTGGTAAATGTTTAATACAGGTCATTAGGGACATATAAAATTATTGTAATTACTGGAGGGGCTGAGGTTCATTGCCTCCCTGAAAGCAGAAATAAACTGCTTTTGTGTTATGTGCTTTTGGTGAAAACCACTTGTCATTTCAAATGTTCTGTACCTATTTCCAGGGTTGTGTTAATCAGCTCTTGAAATAGGGCACATTCTGGACTTGAGTCAAACATGATTAAGTTTCAAAAAGCCACATCCATCTCCATCTTTGACTTTCTCCTGTATATTCCATAAAACATAGGTGAGGATATAACATTACAGCCCTGATTCTTCAGTCACTGATGGTTTAATTGACCACTGGATTTCTTTCAGGGATGCAAATTTACTCTTTAAAACTGGATTTATAGGCAGAGATTTTCCAGTAACTTCCCCTTGGCACTTCCTGCACTCATAGGCCTCCTTCACAGATCCTGAAGTGCAATTTGGGTCATTTTACCATTGCTAAGGATGTCTTTTAAACTATTAATGGAATATATTAGGTAGTAATATCACGGGTTTTTGTGGACCTCCTGTGTTCTTTGTGAGGTAGAATACAACTGACGCTTTCTTCATCAGAGCCATTGACAAATTAGACTGACATTTTCAGATGAGAGATTGCTCTGATGTATTGTCCAGATTGGGAGCAACAGATGTGGTCATTTATTTTATTCACTTTATATCTTCCATAGACCTGTGAATTCATTTATTTTGCAAAGTATTATCCCAAGGATCAGACTCTGTTTTGGTCATACCCATATCAGAAACATAATGTACAGAGAAAAGAGATTTAATTCATGCAGCACTGCAAATCTCTTAGTTTTGATTGTGTCATAACCGGAGGATTAAAATTCTTAGTTTGTCATTTTTGATGTCTCTCCAGGGCATATAAAGAGCGACCCTACTCCACATTTATTGAGTTTGAATTCTCAACAAAATATTTTATCACATAAACCAGACAGTTTTCCAAAAGTCTTTCATCAGCACTTTCTTTAGGGCTGACTATAAACAATATATTGTGAATCATACTTTGTCATTGCTAAACATGCACTAGTTGTATACATTTATCCAAAGGACACAGCCTCACTGTGGTCTTCACTTCCAATAAGTTCATGTATCAATTCTCAGAATCTTATCCAGGAAACTCCATGCATTTGCAATCAGTACCTGTGTCTAGCAATTTAGTTGAATTATTTCTTTCCTTAAAGCAGAAATCCCTTTAAAAATATTCTCTAAATGTTTTATGAGGAAAGTTAGTAGGAATATACTCTCAATATTTCTGCTGAAGCTAGAAGTATGTCTCTCAATTAGAAAAAAGAATGAATAAAAATAAAACACTATAAAACTGTCCAGTCAGGAAATGTGATACTTCTGCCAGCCTCAGGAACACGGTATAATCAAGAAGACTCCACCAAAGTGTTAAATCAGCAAATGCAACATTTTCTGCAATTCAGGTAGTAAGAAGCTCTTCCCATACGTATTGATTACATATGCATCACCTGCTAGTTCACCATCCTCTCCAACTCAGGATTCAAAAGCAGAAGGAGGGAGAAGTGCCTGTTAAGGGCTAGCCCACCTCATCCATATCACACAATGTCATGTAGATGCCATGCAGTACACCAAACTTACTTATACTTGAGTGTACTTCAGGAGGAAAGGCAATTGTATTTCTTTCCAAATTTCCAAAGAATTCCTGTTTATTATTTTCCGAATACACTCAGCTCGTAGACAGGTTCTGAAGAAAAGATATTTTGTAGAGCATGTCCTGGGTGAGTAATGGAAACTGTTACTATTCTGCCATATGCACCAACTCATCAAATTTTACTTCTTTTAGTATTTTAACAACTCCAGTTTCTCAGATGAAAAATATTCCTGGGTTTGTTAGTACTATTTTATTCTTCTCTAGAACGATTAAATTAAGTGATAACAATTAAGATTCAACTGAAATGAGGGGATTGATTTGTTCTCACAGAAAATTAAATTTTATTCTTGAAGAATCTATATATCTATATAAGAAAAAATAATGAAATTGCATGGTGTTGGTGAAAGAAATGCAGTGCTGTGTTTTCCTTGAGGGAAAATGTAAAGACTCATTAAAATTTAAATACCTGCAAAAGAAATTTTCAGGAATTATGATGAGAGATAAACACCATTTTACAGATGAAAGCAATATTAATTTTCCAGCAGAAATAAGGGATTTGGTTCTTCTCTTCATATTTACAATGTTAGGTTATATAGAAGCAGGAGAAGACTCATTTTGAGTCAGTGTGCTCTGTTCACTAGTATTCCGTTGGATACATCCAATAAGTATTTGCTGGGACCTTTCCATGCAAAATTTAAGGCAAACAAAAGAGATGCATGCTTTCTGTTGGAAGATTAATTGTCAAGAACAGGAAAAGTCAGAATGAACACTGTCAGAAACAGGGAACACGGTTTAAATAAATACAGTGTAGAAAATAGTAACAGAGCCCTCTTCATGAAGAATGCACCATAAATGTAGGCACTGTCAAAGGGCATTTTTGTGATACATAGGAGGAACGGATCCTTCCACCCTTGACAAAAGCTGAGTTTTGAAGAAAAACAAATGACAAATTTCCAATGCTGGATGAGAGGGTCTTGGGCAACATGTCCTAGTTGTCGTCAACCAATGTCAACATTCTCATTTTCTTCAATTTCAGATCACCTTCCTCAGAAGTATTGGATGCAACCTTGCAGCTCTGCGATAAATCATGCAAACTCAGATTATTGATCTGCTTCATCTTTTTAAGTTTCAAAAAGATGTTTTTGCTTTTATCTGTTACCTTGGATGGAAATAGAGTCAGTGGAGGAAAGAAATTCTTGAATTAACCAGAGAAGTTCTGTTGTGCTGTAGGAAAGAAACATGATGGCAGGGAATTCTTTACTTGCAGTAGCTGCAGGAATGAGGGAAAATCTACAAACATAAATTTCTTTTATTGTCTAATTTCTTTTTCTGGATTCCACTTTGGTTTCTATTGCTGCCAATTTTCTTTGAGTTCCACTTCAGGGAAATTTAAAATTTTCATAAATGTGTGTTTCAACCCCTGATGGTCTATTTGATTTGTTTTTATTTTATTAAAAGTTGAGGTTTAAGGAAAACTCATGCATAAAATACAGACTCATATACACCACCTCACCATCAAAGCTTGAATGATTGCAGAGAGTTTGTAGCAGTGGATGATAACACTTTTTCTGTAACTCTACTTCTTTGTTAACTGTAGTTAATCTATCATTATTATTAATTGTATACATCTCAGTTTTAATTTTTATCTGCCTATACCGTGGATAGAGGAAGTGTCACTCACAAGGTTTTTACACTCAAAAGGTTTTTATACCATTTTACACCATATAACATTTACTGTTCTGCACTTACTTATGTTTAACAACCCACTCTACAGTTGGAAACGTGCTTTCCCCACCTGACATCATCTACTCAATAGCTTGATTCCAGGATACATGTGCAGATGTGATAGAAGTGTCAACCTACATAGTGGTAAAATAAGCTTTATCCAGTAGAATACAATAATTATGCAGTTTCTGTCCCGTTTATTTTCCAGACTCCATTCATACCCAGTATTAACAATTCAGCACCTTTCCCCCACATCCCCTCAGTATGCATATTTCATATGATTATAACACAATTAGATTGTTTTATCACATTTTGCGTTCTATCCTGGCATTCCTATTATCCTGACAATTATTCTTTTCTTTGCATATACTAACAGATATCCTTTGTTTTGTAAACATGAGCTTAAAATGCATAAAGTCATACGTCTATAATCATAGGATTATAGAGAATAGATTCACTGCTCTGAAAAGTGCTCTCTGATTCACCTAGTCAACCTTCCTTCCCCTCTTCCCAATTCCTTGAAACCAGTGATCATTCTATTGTCTCTATTATTTGGACTGATCCAGAAAGTTATATAATTGACATTTTATGTATGTAGGATGTTTAGACTGCTTTGTTTCAATGACCAGTAATCATGTTAGATGTATATTTGACTTTTGTGACTAGAGGGAACATTCATTTTTATCACTGAGTGGTATTCCATTTTATAGATATGGTGGAGTGTGTTAGTCCATTGACCTTAAAGGACATCTTGGCTGTTTTCAGATTTTGAAGATTATACATAAAGCTGCTATAAAACATTCATATATAGGTATGGATTTAAGTTATCAAATCAGCTGGATACTTAAGGGCACAAATTCTGGGTTGAATGGTGTGCCTAACTTTAGTTTTGCTATATACTGCCAAACTGTCTTCTGACTGCACCATTATGGGTTCTCACTAGCAGTGAATGAGAGTCTGTACTGCTTTGCATTAACAATCCACCATGGTATTGTCAATGTTTAGGTCCTCAGGTATTCTAAGTGATGTGTGATGGAATATCACTGAAGTATAATTTTGCAATTCCCTAATGACAAATGACGTTGACCCTATTTTCACATGCTTATTTGCCACCTGCATATTTTCTTCATTTCAGTTTCTCTTCAGAATTTTTGCCCAGTTTTTCCATTGGGTTTTATCTTTCTTTAGATGGGTGTTAATGATTCTTCATATATATGAATACAAGTCATTTATCAATATCTATCATAGAGCATAAGTTTTATATTTTAATGAAGTCCAATTAATAAATGTCATCTGCCATATATCATGATTTGGGTGCTATTTCTAAAAATTGATTACCAAAGCACAGGCCACCATATTTTCTTGGATGTTTTATTCTAGAAGTATAATATTTTAATTTTGAGTACATGATTCATTGTAGTTAATTTTTGTGAAATGTATGCATTGTTTGGCTATGTTCCTCTTTGTTTTGCATGTTATATGTCATTGTCCCACAGCATTTATTGAAAGATCTTCCTTTTTCCATTAAATTGCTTTTGCCTTTTATCAAAGGCCTGTTGACTGTATTTGTGTGGGTCTGTTTTTGAGTTCCCTAAAATCTGCTTTCTGTGTCTATTGAGTTCTCACAAGTTAGTCCATGTGTCTATTTTACCAATACAACACGGTTTAATCATTGAGTCTCAATTGTTAGACTTGAAACCAGGTAGTATTGTATATTCCAGTTTTATATTCTCCAACTTCTTTCTTCTTCAGTATTCTCTAGGTTGTCTAGGACTTTTAGCTTACCTTATAAAATTTAAAATTATTTTATCAAATATCAGCAAACTAACTTCTTGACATTGGCAGTGGGGTTCAATTGAAAGTATAGATCCTGTGTAGATGAGGTGGAATATTAACAGTATTGATCTTTTTATCTATACAGATAGAAAATTTTTATTTATTTTAAATTTTTATTGCAATGATGTATACACAACTCAAACTTCTCATTCTATCCATTTTCATCATGCAATTTAGCAGTACTGATGACTATAAAAATATTGTGCTACCATCACCAATATCCATGGCCCAACTATTTAACCACATAGTGCAAAATAGCTGGTCAGATTACTTTTGAATGAAAAACAGTTTAAGAGCATTTGAGGTGGAATATATTGCCTTGGGCAAAGGTTTAAAATTATGGAGAAGGAAGGCTTCTTAGCAACAGCATGAAGGAGAAATAGGAACATTTGTTACCCTGACATTTTCAGATAAAAACCACTAAATCTCTATATGACTAATAAAAAATAATTGAGTTAATATATTTGCAATAGAAACCATAGCATTTATGTTAATTTCCTGAGAGCTGCTTATACCTAAACCTGCCTTGTTCTTATCTCTGTTCCAGCAGTTTAATGAGTTGCATGGATTTAGGGGACGAAACACGTGTTTCAGAATTTATCCTCCTGGGACTGTCAGAAGACACAGAAGTGCAGCTCGTCCTATTTTCCCTGTTCCTGACGATGTACCTGGTCACTCTCATTGAGAACTTGCTCATAGTTCTGGCCGCTGTCTTGATGCGCACCTGCACATGCCGATGTACTTCTTCCTTGCTAACCTGTATTTTTCTGACATCTTCTTCACCTCCACCACTGTCTCAAAGATGATTGTGAACGTCCTGATGAGACCAAAACTATAAGTTATGGAAACTGCCTCACCCAGATGTATTTTTGCATGGTTTTTTGAGGATTAGACAGCTTCCTCTTAACTGTGATAGCCTATGACTGTTTTGTGGCGATCTCTCACCCACTGCACTACATGGTCATCATGAACCCCAGGCTCTGTGTTCTCCTGCTGATGGTGTCATGGATGTTGAGTGCTCTGGACTTTTTTACAATGCCTGATGGTTTTGAGATTGACTTTTTGTACAGAATTGGAAATTCCTCACTTCTTTCATGAACTTAATCAAGTAATCCAACTTGTGTGTTCTGACACTTCTTCAATGACCTAGTGATATATTTTGCAGCTGGAATTCTGAGTTTTATTCCACTCACTGGCATCCTTTTCTCTTACTCTAAGATTATATCTTCTATTTTGAGAATTTCAACTCATGGAGGCAAGTATAAAGCATTTTCTACCTGTGGGTCTCATCTTTCAGTAGTGTCCTTGTTTTACAGTACAGGTCTTGCAGTGTTTCTTAGCTCTGCTGCTACCCATAACTCAAGGGCGATTGTGATAACTTCTATGATGTACACAGTGGTCACTCTCATGCTGAACCCCATTATCTATAGTCTTAGAAACAAGGACATAAAGCATGCCTTAAAAATAATTTCCTGCTGAGAAAGTCTCTGTGTATAAGGACCCTTTACCTCAGGTTCAGAAATTACTCTTCATTAATAGGTTAAATACTGGGAGATATAAATCAAAATACTCTTGGTTTACAACAAGAATCTGATTCACATTTTTTGAAGAAGTTAGAGGTATGTCTTTCAAGTAGAAAACACAGAAAAGCAGTCCAGCCAGGAAAGGTAATACTTCGCTATCATCAGGAACGTGGCATAATCAAGAAAATACTGTTGAAATTGTTGGATTGGCCATGCAGTATTTTTTGCAGTTCAGTAGGAAGTTTTCCAGCAAATATTGTTTACATATGCACTGTGCCTGCTAGTTCACCATCCTCTCTAATACAGGATCTCAAACTGGAAACAGGGAGAATTGCCTGTTAAGGGCCAGTACACCTCATCCATGTCACACCATATCATGTAGACTGCATTTTAGATGCCAAATTTACTTATACTTGAGTGTATTTCAGGAGGAAGGGTGATTGTATCTCTTTCAAAATTTCCAATGATTTCCTATTTTCTTTTCCATAAACCAGCTAGTAAATCCTGGTTCTGAAGAAAGGATAATTTGAAGATTCTGAAGAAAGGATATTTTGTAGCTCATGCCATGAGGGATGGAGTCCATTACTACTCTTTCATATAAGTTTCATTGAACTTAATGTCCTCCAAATTCATGCAGGTTGTTGCATGTATCATGACTTTATTCCATTTTACAGCTGTGTAATATTCCATCATATGTATATGTCGCAGTTTGTTTATCCACTTGTACATTGATGGACATCTGGGCTGTTTTCCATCTTGGCAACTGTAAGAGGCAAGTTAAGTTTACCTTTCACAGAAGGTATGCCGGTAGGGAGAAGGGAGGGTCTCTGACATAAGCTTAGATCCAGTTCCAAATCCTTGATGGCCAGGGTCATTAAAATGTAAAATGTAATCACAGGGGGAACCTTGGCCAGTGAGTTCAAATTAGTTAGATTATCTAGGTAGGCTGTGACCTCTGGAGTATTTAATTGGAGGAGAAACAAGGGAGTGAGTGCTAGCTAGGCATAGGTGTAATTATTTCAGCATTCACTTGTTTCATGCACCAGCCATCATTTTGTGTTCGGTGCTGTGGGGTGCACTGAAAGAGAGACCACATAATTCAAAAGTGCAAGCCAATTTGGAGTCTTTATTAGCCGGCCAGTGACTGCTTCAGGAACTTCCAAGAAGGAAGATTCAGAGAGCAGCACCCAGAGGTTTTCAAGGTGTTCTTATAAAGGCTAAAATTATGTTGTGGTTTTGCAGTTGTTAGCAAGCAAGTGTATTATAGAAGCAGAAAAATGCTGTTAGCTGTGGCCAAAACACAACCCGTTTTCTCAGTTTCCTAACATTGGTATTGTTTTACTCTTAGGGACATTCCTCCCCAATGTTGTGGGGAATTTCCCTTCTTGGACCTGATTGATTGCTCCTGCTTGGGCCTGATTGATTGCTCCTGGCCCTCCACATTCCCCACTGGTTTTTTGAGATAATCAAATCATTGTTTCTTTTCTTTGATTATAAGTTTTCTGATATTGGTTTCCAAGGACTAATAATTTAACAATTTGTATTTTTTTCCCACGTATGAGGTTAGACAGTTGATCATACAGGGGTCAAACATTAAGCTTAATAATATGAGAATTAGTGGCCCTACTATGGCACACAAGAGCGTGGTCAGCCATGGGGATCAGGAAAATAAGTTTTCATATCACTAGCAGGGGTCCCGTTCACCAGGCCTCCAAGGTGGATGGCTGAAGCTTCTTTATCCAGACTAGGTCTCCAGGCTGCACCTGAAATAGATCTTTTTAAGGGGCAGGATTTGTTGGTCCTGGATGGGCTGCTTTCACCAGTTCCCAAGTTTGCTGGGTGGTAGATTGCAGGGCCTGTAATGATTTTAGAAGAGAATGGTTATTCAATTCAGTTATTTTTCCCCCTAATTTAGGGATTAGTGGAGGTGGTCATTTAAACACGATTTCATATAGAGTAATTCCCTTAACATAGGGAGTACATTTTGTTTTTAGAAGGGCAAGTGGAAGGAGACTCATCCAGTTTTCACCAGACTTGAGTTTTAGCTTATTTGAAGTTTCCCTTATTGTTCTATTCATTCTTTCAACTTGCCGTGAACTCTGTGGCCTATGAATACAATGTAATTTTCATTCTATATTTAATATTTTTGCTGACAATTGGGTAACTTGAGCAATGAACGCCAGCCCATTGTTGGACCCCATTACAGTTGGAAGGCCAATTGGAGGACAATTTCAGAAATTAGTTTTTTTACTACTATTTGTGCTGTCTTGGTTCTTGTAGGAAATGGCTCAGTCCATCCGGAAAAGGTGTTCATGAAGACTAACAGGTATTTATATCCATATGGACCAAGTAATATTTCCGTGAAGTCTATTTCCGACTGTTCCCCTGGGGCTTGTCCCCTGGGCCTGGTTCCATGGGGCATCTCTTTCCCATAGCTGGAATTTACTTGGGTGCAGATATGGCATCTGGAAGATACCTGCCAGGCTTGTTGTAATCGGGGAATGTAGTAATCTCTATGTAAGTGTTCAGTTAGTTTTGTACTGCCTAGGTGTGTACTTTGGTGAACCTGGGCAAACAAATTGTGCCTCAGGTGCTCTGGCACTTGGATTCTCCCGTCCAAGAGAATTTTCCAACCATCCGGATCTATTCTAGTGCCCAGAGTTTCTCCCAGTCTAATTTCTTCCCTGGTATACTTTGGAGGGCTCAGCAGCACTTGCCCCTGTAAAACAGCAAGAATCTGCAGCGTCCCCAGTGGGTTTTGGGCAACCTCTTTTGCCATTTTATTAGCCAGGACATTTTTTTTTTTCTGGGAATTTGAGTTTCGGCAGTCTTATGTCCTTTGCAATGTATAATGGCTGGCCTTTTTGGTAACCAGATAGCCTCTAGCAAGTGAGTATTTCTGGTATATTTTTTATTTCCTTTTCTCCCAATGTCAAAAATCCCTGCTCCTGATATAGTGCCCCATGGACATGTGCAGTTGCGAAGGCGTATCTGCTCTCTGTGTAGACGTTGACAACCTTTCCTTTTCCCCACCTTAGAGCCTGGGTCAGAGCTATTAGTTCTGCCTTCTGGACCAAAGTCCCATGTCCTAGGGCCTGAGCCCATATGACCCGGTCCACAGTTGCCACCACTGCCCCCACATACCTGATTCACTCTGAGATGTAACTGCTCCTGTCTGTATATAATTCTTTATCAGGATTTGGCCAGCGATTGTTGGTGAGGTCAGCCCTCAGGTTCATGAGAGATTCCAAGACCTCATGAGAGTTATGGATGGCTCGGACGGGTCATCATGCAGAAGCAAGGTGGTGGGGTTAAGAGCCACCATTTTAGGAAGCAGATTCTTGGGGTATACAGTAGCAATACCTGATACTGGGTTATCCGGGTATTTGAGAACCATCTCTCAGGCGGGCTCCTTAGTAGTGTTTTTACTGAATGTGGGCCACTATGTGTAAATCCTGACCCAGAGTTAATTTAGATGCTTCTTTTACTAAAATGCCAGTGGCAGCAATGGCCCAGAGGCCACTTGGCCACCCAGCTGCTACCTAGTCTAGTCTTTTAGACAGGTAGGCAACTGGCCTTTTCCATGGTCCTAGCATTTGGGTGATGACTCCTTTTGCTATTCCTCAGGTTTGAGCGACACGTAGTTGAAAAGGTTTGCACAGGTCAGGCAAGGTTAAGGCAGGGGTGCTCACAAGTGCATGTTTCAGCATTTTAAAAGCTTTTTGCTTAGCCTCGGTCCAGGTTAGCACTTCCTCCTTTCCCCCTGTGCTAGTGTACAGGGGCTTTGCTATTTCTGCAAATCCAGGCATCCAGAGTCAGCAATATCCAACTGCTCCTAAAAACTCTCATACCTGTCTTTTTGTTTTTGGTCTGGGTAGAATGACTTCAATCCTATTAGAAGACAGAGCTCTTTTCCCCCCTTCTAATTCATACCCTAACTATGTTGCTGAACTGGTGCAGAGTTGGACCTTTTTGACTGAGACCCAATAGCCCAACTGGGCTAGTTCTTGTAACAAGTTTTCGGTTGCATTTTTGCAGTTTGACAGACTATTAGCTGCCAGTAAGAGGTCATCCACATATTGTAGGGAGGTTATCTCTGGATGCTCTTGTCTAAAATGAGCCAGATCCTTGATTAAGGCCTCATCAAACAGGATGGGAGAATTTTTGAAAACTTGCAGTGACTGAGTCCAAGATAGTTGTCCAGAGAACCTCCCTCTGGGTGAGTCCATTCAAAAGCAAAGATGGGTTGTCTTACTGCAGCAAGGGAAAGCAAAAAGAAGGCATCCTTTAAATCCAGAACAGTGTAGACCTGCTGGCTGGGAGGTAACAATCTCAAGAGTGTATATGGGTTAGGCACAAAGGGGTGAATGGTTTCAATTCTTTTGTTTACCTCTCAGAGATCTTGCACTGGCTGGTAATCACTGGTTCTGGGTTTTTGACTGGGAGAAGGAGGGTGGTCCAGCCCAAATGCAGGGGACTAGAATACCTGCCTCCAGGAGTCTTTTGATATGCATTGCAATGCCTCTTTTGGCCTTTAAGCTTATTGGGTATTGTCAAACTCTGATTGGGGTAGTGGTGTTAGTTAGCTGGATAACAATGGGGGGCTGGGGGGCATCTAATCCTCGTAGGTTAGTTTCTGCCCATATGCCTGTTATTTTTTCTTTAAGTTCCTGCAGATATGGGACTGGGGCCGGTAGCACCACCTCTGCATTAAGTAAATACTCTTCTGATAAGGGATAAGTGAGGAGGATTGCCGAGGAGTTTGTATTGAAGGAGAGCTCAGCCAAATCATTTTGTAATTTGTAACTTCTGGAGAAGGTCTCTCCCCAAACGGGGGTACAGACACTCTGGCATTACAAGAAACGAGTGGGTGACAGTCTCTTCCCCAAGGTTAGTGATCCTAGTCTTAGTCCATGGTTAAGACTTTTTCTTTCCCATTGCTCCCTGTATGGGGATTTTTTCTTTAGATATGGGCCCTTCTGCTTGCTGGAGGATGGAGAAGGATGCCCCAGTATCCACAAGAAATTTTACAGGCTTGCCCCCGATTTCTAATGTGACCTTGGGTTCCCACAGGCCCAACAGAATGAAGCTCTGGTCCTGCCAATTCGCCTCTTCAACCACAACAGGCACCAGTTTCAGTCCTTTAAGTCCTCTTTTAGGGCATCCATTTTTCCAATATCTGTTCTCTTTGCAGTAGGTGCATTGGTTTGCACCTAAGCCCAACATTTTCCCTTGGTTTCCCTGTCTTTTTTCAATGGTTTCCCATCTACCTTTTTGTTTTTCCTGTTCAGCCATTGCAGGTACTAAAATTTTGGCTATTTTTTTTTGGACTGCATGGTCCCGGGGTCATCTCTGTTATTAAAAGTCCTTTGGGCAATCTCTATCAGTTTAGACAGCACTTTGCCCTCAAACTCTTCTAATTTCTGTAACTCTTTTCTTATATCTTTTGCTGACTGGGTGACAAATGCTATATTTAGGGCTCACCTATTTTGGGACACCTCTGGATCTATAAGGGTGTACAAGTGGTGTGCCTCCAGGAGGCGCTTAAGGAAAGCAGCCAGAGATTCATCTGGCTTTTGTATGGTTTTGCTTACCTGAGATAAGTTGGTCACCTTCTTGGTTGCCACTCGTATCCCCCAGAGCAGAGTCTGGTGATACCAATCGAGAGCCTCCTAGGTACCATCAGAGTTGGGGTCCCATCCGGGATGGGTGCAGGGGACCACAGCCTCTAATCAGATTGATTCCATAGTAGGTTGTCCATCAGGTCCAAGTTCCTCGCCTTTCTCTTGATTCTGTCTCATTCCTTGGAAGTGCAGAGGGCCTGGAGCTGTTGGCAGTCATCCCAGGTGGGCTGGTGGGTAAAAAAGACAGTCGCCAAGATGGAGATGAGCTCTTGGGGCTTTTCAGAGAAAGAGTGATTCTGGGTTTCCCAATTATACAAATCACTGAAGGAAAAGGGGACATAGACCATGAAAGGTGGGTTGTCGTCTTGCAGGGAAGGGCCTACCTGTCTCAAGGGTAAAAGTGGAACTCCAGAAGAATCCTGTGATTGTGAACCAGACGAAGGGTGGTAAGCAGAGCCACTTCTGTTATGAGGGGGACTAAAGATCACCTCCAGACTATCAGAGGGGCTGATTGCCGTCTCTTGGCCATTTCTCCTCTCTGGTCTTAGAGGGGGTGGAAGGGCTTTTGGGTGTGAGGGAGGGTCATTCAAGAGCGGATTCTCTGATAGTCCTGTTAATGCTGGGCTCCCAACTAGTCCTTTATTTTTGAGAGGTTTATATTAAGAGGGCCATTTGGATCTGGGGGTGGGGGGCTTTCTTTTTGGGACTCCAGGCAAGACTGTAACCACATAGGGTTTTTTGTTAAAGTTTCAAACCAAGTTAGTATATAGGAAATTTGTTCAGGGTGGCCTGGATTACTAAAAATTATCCTTTGGACTTTATAAGCAACAGATAGTTCTGTGGTTCCCTCCGGAGGCCACCCAGAACCAAAAGTTGGCCACTCCCGTGAGCAGAATTTTTTTTTAAGTTGAAGGCATTAACAGGAGCTCTGTAGTCTCCAGTCTTCCACTGAAATTCCTGGAAATTTTTCAAAAAACATTGAAGGGGAGTACAGGCAGATAAGCTTGACTGACCCATGGCAATTATGACAAGTACGAGACCGAATGTGACAGAGTGACACAGAATGCGACAAGACCAACAGAGGAGATAAGGGACAGACTAAACCAAGACACACAAAAGCCTTATCTTTAATTGATTCCTAACCAGAAGCCCCAGGCAATGTCTTGCTCCAGGACCTGACCTTGGAAGTAATGCTGTGTCCAGCCTTCCAGAGGTCCCTGACCTGGATCCAGTAGCACACCTGTACTCACTGGTGAGGTTTCCAGAAACAGATGACTCCACCAGATTTTGTATAATTTTGGAGGATCCTTGCCTGGGGCAGAGGAACGTCTCTCTGTGGTCTTACCTTAGACCGGACCTCAGTTCCAGGGGCGATCCCCAGGACTTGTGGTCACCAGATGTCTCATTAGGGATGATCTTGCTGGAGCCCCCAAATGCTCTGGGGCACACCAAAAGAGAGACCACATAATTAAAAACTGCAAGCCCATTTGGAGTCTTTATTAGCCAGCCAGCGACTGCCTCAGAAACCTCCAAGAAGGAAGATTCGGAGAGAAGTACCAGAGTTTTCCAAGGTGTGCTTATAAAGGCTAAAATCATATTGTTTTGCAGTTGCTAGCAAGCACGTGTATTATAGAAGCAGAAAAATGCTGTTAGCTGTTGCCACAACACATCCTGTTCTCTCAGTTTCCTAACATTGGTTATTGTTTAACTCTTAGGGACATTCCACCCCAATGTTGTGGGGACTTTCCCTGCTTGGGTCTGACTGATTGCTCCTGACCCTCCACATTCGGCTGGGTACCCACTCTTGCAAAATTGTGAATAAATTTTTTCTCCTCCACAATTGTATGAGCATTTGAGATCCTTCAGGTATGGTGCTCTTTCTAACAGCAACCGTGAATAGTCCTGCTATAAACATTGGTTTGTAAATGCTTGTTTATGTCCCTGCATTCAGTTCTTCCAAGTATATGCCTAGTGATGGGATTGCTGGATCATATGGCAATTCTACACCTAGCTTCTTGAGAAACCCCCAAAATGTCTTCAAGAGTGGATGCACTATTCTACATTTCCACTAATAGTAAATAGGTGTGGCATTTCTCCATGGTCTCTCCAGTACTTGTAATCTTTCCTTTGGGGGTGGCACATGGTCTGGGAATTGAACCCAGGTCTCCTGCATGTCCATTGTAGTATGTGTGAGATGATATTCCAGTATAACTTTGATTTAAATTTGCCTAATTGCTAGTGACATTCAACATTGTTTCATATCGTTTGGAGCCATTTGTATTCCTCTTGGATAAGTGTCTATGTTTTTGCCAACTTTTAAATTGGGTTGTTTGTCTTTCTGCTGTTGAATTGCAGCATCTTCTTATATATTCTGGATATTAAACCCTTACCTGATATGTCATTTCCAAATACTGTCTCCCATTGTGTAGGCTGCCTTTTAATTTTTCTGAGAAAGCCATTTGATGTGAAGAAGTATTCCATTTCAAGGAAACACCATGCATCAGTTAGGGTTCTCTAGAGAAACAGAATCAACAGCTGATATGATCCTGATTTAATTCTATGAAATATCCTCATCATAACAGACAGATCAGCACTTGTCCAACCAGACAAACAGGTACCAACACTTGGCCAAGTTGACACATGCACCTAACCATGACATACCATTTATCTATGACTTCTTTCATTGCTCACACCTTGAGTGTAAGGTCTAGGAATCCACTGCCTCTCAACAAGGTCCTTAAGATATTTACCTACTGAAATTTTATGGTTGTAGCTCTAACGTTTGGGTCTTTGATCCATCTTAAGTTAATTTTTGTATGAGGTATGAGAGAGGGGTCCTCTTTCATTCTTTTGGACATGGATATCCAATTCTCCAAGCATTATTTGTTGAAAAAGCTGCTCTGTACCAGTTGAGTTAACTTGACGGCATTATCAAAGATCAATAGTCCAACGATGACCTTCTCATTACTCAATATACCTATATTTATGCCAGTACCATTCTGCTTTGACAGCTGTAGCTTTGTAATATGTTTTAAAGTCAGGTTTTGTGAGTCTTTCCACTTCATTTTTCTTTCTCAATATATTTTTAGCTATTTTCATCACCCTACCCTTCGAAATAAATTTCATTATTTGTTTTAGTATTTCTGCAAAGTGAGTTGTTGGTATTTTAATTGGTACTACATTGAATCTATAAACCAATTATGGTGGAAATTGACTTTTTAACTGTACTTACCCTTCCATTCAATAAACACAGCATGTCTTCCAAATCAACCCGCCATGTACTGGAGGAGTGGAGCTAACCTTCAAGGCTTGGGAGACTTACAGTTGTGCATGGTAATCTCAGCCCTTACACCTGTTCATGACTCACGACTGGTGTGCAACGTGTATCTGGTCACAGAAGTCCCCCTAAATACAAATGCAGAAGAAGTCATCATATTTATAAGTAATTAGGCATGAGATATATAAAGAGCTAATATTTAGAAGTGGTATTTTTAGTCATATAGTAATACCATATTTAATTTTATTACTGCTCCATGAACTGTTCTTCCTTCCATAGATGTAAGCAATGAAAAGTCTACTTAATCCTTGACATGAAATTTCTCCAAAGTCTAAGACTGGGGAACGTATCTTGACTAAGTCGATTGACTCTCCAAAGCACTGACTTTGAATGAGGATACAGCCCCTGTTGCCTTCAGAAATTTCCAATTCTCCAATTCAACCAATTGGGGCATTGGTTTCATTTGACATAAAACCATGGATGTGATACTCTTGCCTCATGTTGTTTTGCCAAAACAATTATTAATGCCATTCATGTAATACAAATTTGTACCTGTTGTGCAATCCCTCATTTATAAAATTTGTATTAATTTTAAGAAATATATTTAGATCTTTATGCACTATGACATGTCTCTACCAACATAAAAGGAATGTATGTCTCATTTAATTTTTTTAAAGCTTTTGAACCTGTATATGTCTTTTGTTTAAGTTTTTGTTAATTTAAAAAATTACAGGAAAGAAACACAAACACTCTTAATATGTGATCATTCCATTCTACATATTTAATCAGTAATTCACAGTATCATCATCATGATCATTTCTTAGAACATCTGCATTAATTCAGAAAAAGAAATAAAAAGACAACAGAAAAATAAAATGAAAACAGAAAAAAATTATACATACCATACCCCTTACTCCTCTGTTTCATTGATCACTAGCATTTCAAACTAAATTTATTTTAACTTTTGTGCCCCCTATTATTTATTTTTGTTCCATATGTTCTATTCATCTGTTGACAAGGTAGATAAAAGGAGCATCACACACAAGGTTTCCACAATCACACAGAAACATTGTGAGCTATATCATTATACAATCATCATCAAGAAACATGGCTACCTGAACACAGCTCTACATTTTCAGGCATTTCCCTCCAGTCTCTCCATTTCCTCTTGGATACCAAGGTGATATCTACTTACTGCATAAGAATAACCTCCAGGATAACCTCTCGACTCTGTTTGTAATCTCTCAACCATTAACACATTGTCTCATTTCACTCTTCCCCCTTTTTGTTGAGAGGTTTTTCTCCATCAGTTGATGCTAGGTCTCAGCTCATTCTAGGGTTTTTCTCAATCCCTTGATGCTGAGTCCCAGCTTACCCAAGGACTTCTGTCTCAGGCTGCCAGGAAAGTCCACACCCCCGGGAGTCATGTCCCATGCAGACAGGGGAAGGGTGGTGAGTTTGCTGGTTGTGTTGGTGTCTCATTTAATTTTCTCCCAATATTCTTGGATGCTGCTCAATTTATTTAGTCAATTTAACTATTATTATCTCTATTCATTTAAACAAGAAGCAAAAAAATCAAAACTCTATATAAAAATCTTTATTGTAATAAATAAACCTCTGCATTTTGCACTTTCCCTGTCAAATATACAATTCACCTGTAATAATTACATTTACAGCATTGGGCTAGCATCACCACCATCCTTTTCATAAACCTTTTCATAATCTCATGCAGAATCTCTGCATCCATTAAGCAATATCTCTCTCCATGTCCTTCATGCCTTACTACTGATATGCTTTCATCTACTATTATTTCTATGAATTTGCTTTATCTATGTATTTCAGAAGCCAGATCATACAAATTTTTCTTTTTATGTCTGAATCACTTCACTCAATGTGACACTGTCAAGGTTCATTCAGGTGGGAGTGTATAACTTCATTTTTTGTGGGTCAGTAATATTCCACAATATTTATATGCCACATTTTGTTTATTCACCCAACAATTTCTGGATAGTTGGGCTGCATCTACCTTTTGGAAAACATTGAAGAATAATAAATGACGTAAGGGTAGAAGTGGAAAGACAGAGAAAAAATCAGACCTAGAAAAGGAAAACCCAAGTTATTGAAATAGTGAACACACAGAAATTAATATTAAGTGTGGCAAATGGGAGTGTAATGTAGCTGAGAGAATAAACATGAGTAAAACCTAAAGGACCTATCATGGAGATAGCATAAACTAGTACTAAGATTAAAATTGAGAAAAAATAGAATGCTAGATGAAGTCTAAAGTCAACCTTTTAATATATTAAACTAGAGACAACAAAAAAGTTTAAATGAAGATTGGACTCCCTGAAAGTTTTCAAGCACTGCAGGTGCTGGCCATCTGAGGAATACAATTTTGGAATCTTGAACACTGAAAAAACATTTTCCAAGTAGTGATGGTACATACAATTGGTCTGCCAGGAGATGTTGTTTTAGCCCAAATGAATGGCTCCATGAGATACCTAGCTTCCAATTAAGGATACTATATCATTTGGAAAAAAACTATATTTGGGATAATTGTGTCTACCTTTTCACCTCATCAAGAGCAAATCCAGAGGCCAAACAAAAGTTGATAGTTTCCTCCTTACGGGATTGGCAGAGGAGCAAAACCTGCAGCCTCTCCAATCTAGTCTGTTCTTCTCCATGTACTTGTGACCTTCATGGGGAACCTACTCATCATTCTGGCCATCATTTCAGAATCCCACCTACACATGCCCATGGTACTTTTTCATCTCCAAGCTTTCCTTTGCTGAAACGTTTCACCTCAAACACCATCCCAAAAATGATGCTGAGCATCCAATGCAGGACAAAGCCAGGGGTTCATGGTGAGCACGTAATGTAGTGGGTGACAGATGGCCACAAAGTAATCATAGGCCATCGCAGTTACAAAGAATTCCTAAAAAGAATAAGAAAACGTACATCTGGGTGAGGCAGCCACAACAGGAAATGACTTTGCTCTTATCTATATACCCACCTCCACCTTTGAGGTGGAGGTAGAGTGAAAAGAGATGTCAGAGAAAGGAAAGGTTTGGAGAGGAAAGAGTGTATAGACATGGGTAAGTTGGAGTCCCAGATGGTGGCCAGGATTGATGATCAGTTTCCCAAAGACAGTCACCAGGTACATCATGAGGAACCACCCAAAGAGGAAGGGTTGCAGTTCCAGTTCTGCTGAAGATCCCAGGAGAAGAAATTCTGAAAGTAGAGTTCTGTTGTCTGGTTACATGGGTCTGATGTACATAGGAAGAAAGGGAAAAGGGTCACTACTGATTTTCATACAAACAGAGGTTACTAAACTAGTGGATATGCTATGCCTCTATGCTTCATGGAGGAAATTAATTTCTAAACTTGGTTCATGCTAGTGGTCCGTTAGTGTTAGCTCTGATTATGATCCCCTCTCCCACACTGTGCCTGTTCTTCTTTTGATGCTTCTATATTGAGAGTTGACTATATGCAAGACAATATCTAGGCAATGGGACACAGGAAGTCACAGTCTGACCATGGAGTAGAATGTAAATTTAATAGATAAGAATCATATAACATGCCAAGCGATGACATTTTCAAAAAAGTAAACTAGGTCCTGGAACAAAAAAAAAGTTATAGAAAAATGGGGTTTTATATTTGATGGTGTTCAGGCAAAACCAGAAGACAGGTGACATTTTAATGGAGGTCTCCCAGAAGAGGACTCAGAAGCTATGAGGAAATCTGGGGCAGTGTGTGACCAGCTGAGGGAATGTTCAGTCTAAAGCCATAGGAATAGGCTAGTTTCCAATGTTAAAGGTCAACAAGTTTCTTGTTTTCAGGACATAGAGCAAAGCGTGAGTGATAAGAGGTAGTGTGCGAGAAGATTTAAGGACCAGGTGGCCTCGCTGATGGTGGTACTTCAGGACAAATAGAGCTCCTTAGTTCCATGTTGTATGTCTTCCCCTTTATTAATGCAGCCTCTAAAGATTCCCACAAATAGAAACGAATGCCCCCTAGATTTCTAATTATGGATTTTCATGTGTTCTCTATTATCTTGGAGTTTGGACCACGGTGTCTCTTCTCTGAACACATGGAACACACACAGACACATACATGCATTCAAACAGTGCAAAAGCACACAGAGAAACAGAAACAGAGTGCACACTATGGCCTCTGTCACCTTGACCATGCTGTCCATGACCTTGACCTTGCTTTGTACCTTCATTATCATGACCTAGGCTCAAAGCTCAGCACCTGTACACACCTGCTCCCCTCTGTCCAGGTTTCTCTCACTGATGCAATTGGAATTTGTAACTCCCTCCCACCAGGAAAACTCTGCCTCCTCATTCAGGAATGCCTGAAGTAAGCACTTTGTGAACATTTCCTTTTAACATCCTCACCGGAAGATAAGCTTCTTTCCTGCACTTAAATTGGATGGAATGGTTTTTTACTACATTTTTCTTTTATGCTTTACATCTCTTTTTACTCTGGTAGACTGTGAACATCTTAGGTATATGAAAATATACTATGTACTGGTCTCAAATGGCTACTCAGTTATGATAGTAAATGAGTAAATGTATACTGTGTGAATGAAGAAAAGAGCATGGTTTCATAGGAATTTTCAATGATGAGAGAAAGAGAAGACACAAGGAAGGTTAAAATGGTGTGAAGAAATTGCTAGACACGTATGTCATATTCTGAGATGGTTCAAAATGATAAATTGTTTCTAACGATTTAAATAGAAAGACAAAGAACTGTAGAACTATCAAAATGCAACACATAACATGGGTATGTACAAAAGCATTTCATGAAATTCTTTGTTGACTCTGCATTGATGTGTGTGAATCAGGGTGTGTATGTGCATATTGTGTGTGTTGTGTATGTATAAGTTATGTATTGTGTGTATTATGTATGCACAACAGTACATTGTGGATCATGATGTAATGAAAATCCCTCTTACTCTGGGGTATGTGCAAAAATATTTGAAAACTACTTTGCTAAAGGCCAGAAAAGTTTAAAAGTCATGTCTCCTTGCAAATGGGGAAAAGGTCCTTGAATGGAGCCCAAAGAGGAGAGCAAGTTTGGACAGAGAAAAGGCAGCCAGTGTGGGAGCTGAGGCAACTCCAGACTCAAGGGAGGCAGATAGAGCAGATGTTCTTGCTGCACCTGCCTTGCCCTGGTCTCCCCATCATGCCCTGATCTCTCTGTTATTCCTGAGTCTGTCTCAGATTCATTAGATCACACTGGTTTTTATGTGGTTTGATAGTGAATGAAGTAGATCCCTTTTTGAACTTTATTTCTTGACATTGTCTCCTTTATAATTGTTAGACTTTGGCTTGTGGTGTGTTTTTCACAATTCTGTGAGCACACTCAATTCCTGGTTCTAGACCCCATTCATTACACAGAGAACTTCAGAGACCATTGTGTACAAATGCCTGCACATGGCACCATTATCTATTTCACTCATGTGTCTATCTTCATATATGTAAGCCTGATAACTTAGCATGATATGTACTTATTAAATTTTTCTCTCACTCCTCTAGATTAAACTAACGTTCAAATGAAAGCTGCTGGAAGCTGAGGGGCCATGGCAGCAGAAAATTGTTGTCACAGCAAAGGCTATCCTAATCCAGTCTCTGTGTGAAACAGTCACAAGTATGTAAGTGGGTCCCGCCTGAATCAGCAAAGCCTTACCTGGTGACACAGTGCAGAATTCAGGCCCAGGAGGAGCTCTGCAGAGAAAAACACAAATACATATACATACATAGCTACAATAATGAAAGTATTGCCTTAAACTGTTTATTTTGGGAGGGTCTGTTATACAGTGATTGCTAACTGATGTAATGATCCATGTGTGCAGAATCTAAGACACTCAAAATAATCAGTGGCAGCTTATTTTGAGAATTACTTCAGATGTTTGAAGACCACATTCATAATCACACTGTCTTTTGGTTTGAAAGGATGTATGTCCCCTAGAAAGCCAGGTTTTAATTTAAATCCCATTTTATAAAGGCAGAATAATCTATGTTTGAAACTGTAATCAGATCATCTCCCTGAAGATGTGATTTAATCATGAGTGATTGTTAAGCTGGGTTAGGTGATGACATGTCTCCACCCATTCGAAGGGGGTCTTGGTAAGTTTCGGGAGTCCTATAAAAGAGGAAACATTTTGGAGAATGAAGGAGATTCAGAGAGAACAGAGCAGAACGACATAGCTGCAAGAAGCAGAGTCCACCAGCCCACGACCTTTGGAAATGAAAAAGGAAAATACCTCCTGGTGAGCTTCATGAAACAGGAAGCCAGGAGAAGAAGCTAACAGATGACACGGTGTTCACCATGTGCCCTTCCAGATGAGAAAGTAACTCTGACTGTGTTTACCATGTGCCCTTTCAGCCAAGAGAGAAACCCTGAACTTCATCAGCCTTCTTGAAGCAAGGTATCTTTCCCTGGTGCCTTTGATTGGACATTTGTATAGACATGCTTTAATTGAAACATTTTCTCGGCCTTAGAACTATAAACTAGCAACTTATTAAATTCCCCCCTTTAAAAGCCATTCAGTTTCTATTATATTGCATTCTGGCAACTAGCAAACTTCAAAATACAGAGAGTTCCTTCTCCACATGTTGTACCTCTTGAACTTTATTAATTTGGTTGCAGATATCACCCTTGAAATTGAATGGTGTCACTCCTATGTCCAAAAACAGGTTTGCATTTGGACTCGGTTTTATATGACACAAACATTGGAATGTAGACACACACACACACACACACACACACACAGCATTCCAGGGCCTCCTGGGGCCCTGTTAATACCATCTTCTTCTCACCACAATCCTCAGTGACCAGGCCAGGAGTAAATACAATGGAACCTGACAATATCAGATTGTCTATTCTGAAAATATATTCAAACGGAAGCGTGAAATTGAATCTGGCAAACCCCCAATGGACACATAAACCAGATATTTTATTTTGATGTGGTCAGTTTCTTCCCATGTTTAAAGATGTAAAACTCTGTTTAATGAGCTGAAAGAGAAGAAGTAATGGAATCGAGGGAAGCTATATGTTATAAGCTCAGAGCTTCCCTGAGAGACTGTTCTGAATGAAACCTACCTGGATTCTGGCAGCGTTCCAACCTTGGTATATCCTCTTGATGCCCAGAAAAGCTAATAAAAGAGTAACAACAGTTTATCCAAACAGAGGAAGTGATATCATTTTACAATGCACAGACAACAAACAGATTGCACTTGCCAAGAGTAAAATAAGCATAGGGAATAAAGGAACATTTCACATCATGAAATATGTGTGACAAATGTTTGAAGTGTTACTGTGAAGCAGCAAAAGACATTTAAATAGTATTAAGTGTCAAATTTTTTTAACCAGATAGACCTGGTTTTGAATCTTAGACATACCATGAGTTTGCTGATAAACCTTGATAGGAAGTGAAACATTGTACATGTTAACACTTTCACTGATATAGTAGGGAATATGGTATCCATCATCCTAAGAAGGTTTGCCCATGATCAATATATGTAAAAAGCTTTGCCCAATTCCTTCCTGCTAATCAATGGGTGGTTATCAACAATAATACAAGGAGGCTGATTTTTCTTCTAATTCTCAAATGTCTCATTATTTCCATACTGAGTCCCCAATTCTATGGTTCATTTCATGTCCTCATTACCTTTCCTAGCAATCGCTGAATGAAGTGATATTCATATAGAACAAGTCATGCTCTATATTATAAAACTGATCATCAAATTATAGGACACAAAACACCTAGTGACTTCCTTTTGTACCCTGAAGCCAACATTTCATAGCTTCACACACGAATTCAAACCTCTAAGGCCGACCTCCTGGCACCCTCTCTCACTGCCATCTGCCCTCACCCATACTGATCTCTAAGACATTGAACTTTAATTTCACATTTTCCAGTAGTCCATAGTTTCCATATTCAGAAACTTTATAAATTTTACTATCTTTCTCTTGGAGTGTTTCCAAGAGTTTCACTTATGAAATACCTACATCCCTTTAGGACCTCCTTTTGAATCTCATTCTTAATATCCTCAAGGAAGATGATGTCTTCTTGTGTGCACTTAATTTGGATGGTAGGAACTATGATTGTGGGCTGATTTTATTTATATCCATGTATTTTCTCTCTGTCAAATATGAGTTCCATGAGGGATATAACAATATTCTACACACCTTTCCACCCAGACCTGGTTAGTTGGTGACTGACTATAACAGTAGCTGGTGAAATACATATTTCAAGAATGAATGAAAGAATGTGTGTTCACAGAATTGCCAATGATGAAAGAAAGAGAAAAAGCAGAGAATTGCTTAAATACATGTGGAAGGCATGCCTCCAGCATTTTCTGAAATTAGACCCCATATATGGGTAACTAATAAATGTTGTAAGAATTATAGAATATAGTAAACCATAAGAATTGCAGGAGTGCCTCAAACATAAAAAGAATACTTTCAAAATGATCAGGGTGGGAATCAGGATGTGTTATTTGCTTTTACAGATTATGGTAGAACTGACAATTAACCTTAACAAGCTTTGAGGTGTTTCTGCTGCACTATTCTGGAGAATCGTAACTTAGCCATGTGATTAAGTCCATGCTAGCCTGCTGGAAGATGAGAGGACGTGTGGAGGAGAGGCCAGTTGTCACAGTTTATTCACGATAGCCTACAATACAGCCCATAGTGTCCTCAGAGTGAGAGAATTAACCAAGAAGATCAAAGTATCCACAGTAAAATCACAACTGACCCCAGGTTCACAAAGAGCAAGAAGAAGTAAAAAATCTAACACAAAGACTCCCATAAAATAATAAAATCAGCATCTTAGGCAATTTCGTCTTGGGATATCTTCTTATTGGAACAACACTTTAATGAACCAACAGGTAACATTACCAGAGGATATTGAGATAAGTCTTCTGCTTCCTATTGTTTCCATTCCTTCAGGCATTTGAAGACAGCACTGATGATCATCATTTGTTAAAGTTTGCATCTGATAATTGTGCTTAAAATTGGCCACAGACAAGTTTTCTTTTCATATAACTAAGAGAGTTTTGAAGGACATGTGTGTTTATACAGATATAACAAGGTATAATAAGAAGCAGAACTCTCCATTGTCAGAGGTATTTTGAAAGCAGGAATCCTTTGCTCAAAGGATTGGACAAACTTCTGATGATAATTGATATAATGGTATGATAGAATAAATATAAAGTTTGTTCACTCACCTATACTTTTGTGTTTTTATGCTATTTAGAAAAGGGCAGAAACTTTATTTGAGGATTAAAAGGAATCACTTTTGTACACATCTCAGGAACTTCTCAATAGAAGAGGGACTATGAGCCAATAAAATAACACAAAACACACAACACATTCCTGCAAACTAATGAACATAATCCCTCATGTGTACACCAAGATTCCATACATCAACAAGGGGCAACTACATGATGAAAAAGAAATCCTTCTTTGGTAAAATCAATGCTTAATTGAAAATTTTCCTTCACCATTTTTAAGATCATCTTTGATGCTATGCCCATATCATAACATATATTTATTAATGGTGTCTCCTTCTAGACTCCCCTTGAAAGACATATATTGAACGAACAGCTTTTTTTCTAGTACCTCATTCCAGATACCATCCATTATAAAAACTGATGGCAATGAACTGAATGAGACAACAGGATCTTAATAAGGAGGATAAAGGTAGAGGACTTTCTCTACGAAACAGCAGTATGTTGAAAGTCACCATTACTAGAAAGATCTTTCCAGGTACATATATACAATGGGATGACAGACACAAAAGTGATGTGCTCCAGTTTCCTTCATATTATAATTTTATAAATAGGCTTGATTGATATAGCTAAATTTTCCATGGGAGTAGGACAGCCCACCACAACACTTTTAGTAGAAAAAAAGGAAAAGATTGCTTGTGATTTTAAAGTCAATTAAGAAATAAATACTATTCAAGTAATCCATTCTTACAAGTTATCTCTCATCCAAGATTTGGAAAATTGTAGGAAGAGTGGGCAGGTGGACAAAGTGAAAGGATGTTTAATATGCAAGAGACTAGCGAAAGCTTAATTTAAAAAGGGTGCTTTAAATCAAACACATTGTAACTCTATGAAATAAATAAAAGAGACATTCCCTACTTCCATGTTTGGATAAAAAGTCACAATTTCTGGATCTTTCATCCCTGAAATCAAAAGCACTTCCATATCCCCATAACTAATGATGATTTAACTTCCTACTGTGGAATTTTCTCAGAATCTTTTTTGTATTCTTTTTCCTGAAACTATAGGTAAGGAGGTTCAGCATGGGTCTGACCATGGTGTACAACATGGAAGCTGGTGCACTTAAATGTGTGTTGCGTGTAGCAGCAGAACTAAAGTACACACTAGGCTTGTATAATAAAATTAAGGAGACCGCTGCCAGGTGAGACACAGAGGTGAAGAATGCTTTGTACTTTCCCTGAGATGAGGAGATCACACATATGGAGGAAACATTATTTTGTAGTTTGAAAGGACCCTAGCAATAGCACCCAAACCCAGCATCCAAACTGCAAAATAAAACATTATGTTATTGATAAAATGTTTTGGACAAAGAAGCTGGATGATCTCATTAAGTTCACAGAAAAAGTAGGGATTTCCAAGTGTGCACAAAGGGAGAACTGCAACACCATTAAGCTGTTTAACCAGAAATTCAGGGCACTCATGATCCAGGACCACAAAACCAGCAAGACACAGAGCTGGGGATTCATGGCAACCACGTAGCACAGGGTGTCAGATGGCCACAAAGTGGTCATAGACCATCATGCTCAAGATGAAATCCTCCAGCACTGCAAAGTGTAAGGAAAAGTGCATCTGAGACAGCCTACATAGGAAATGGCTTTGTTCTGTGATTTGATATTCCACAGCATTTTAGGGGTGGTGGTGAAGATAAAACAGATAACAGAACAGGACAGGTTGGAGAGTGCTTTATAGCATGAAAAGTCATTGGTTTTTGTCAAATGCATTTTCTGCATCAGTTGAGATTATCATGTGATTTCCCCTTCATTCTGTTAAGGTAGTTTATGGCACTGATTTT
>PVIY010017404.1:0-49529 GCA_004026745.1 Myrmecophaga tridactyla
AGAGATGAAAAACACAGTGGGGACCTACAGCAGCAGATTTTAAAAGGCAGAAGAAAGGATTAGTAAAGTAGAGGACAGAATATTTGAAATCCTACAGACAGAAGAACTGATAGGGAAAAGGGTGGAAAAACATGTGCAGGATTACAGGGAACTGAATAACAATATCATGCACATGAATATACATCTTATCATTGTCCCATAAGGAGAAGAGAAGGGAAAAGGGGCAGATAGAATAATACATGAAATAATCAATGAAAATTTCCCAACTCTTATGAAAGATGTACAATTACACATCCAAGAAGCACAGGGTACCCCAAACCGAATGGATCTGAAAAGACTCGCTCCAAGACTCTTACTAATCAGATTGTCAAATGTCCAAGGCAAAGAGATATTTCTGAAAGCAATAAGGAAAAAAGCAATCTATCACATATAAGGGAAGCTTGATAAGACCATGTGTGAGTAACTCAGTACACACCGTGGAGGCAAAAAGGTGGTAGTACGATATATTTAAGATGCTGAAAGAGAAAAACTGCCAACTGAGACTTCTATACCTATCAAAAATGAGGGAGAATTTAAAATATTTTCAGACACACAGACAGACACTGAGATTGTGTGAACAAGGAACCTTTTGTTCAAGAAATACTAAAGGAAGTACTACAGAGAGATAGGAAAAGACAGGGAGGTTTGGAGTAGAGTGTGATTATGGTTGAAAGAGGAAAGCTAGGGTCATATGACACCAGAGGGAAAGATAGGGGATAAAAACTGGGAAAGTATAAGTTAGTGAAATCTAGAGTGGGCAATGATGGTGATTAAATGTAAAAATATAAGAAAGTTTTTATGGGAGGGACAGCAAATTTATGCCAACATTCCAAGGTGTTGAAAATAGAGCAGTATATAGGAAAATAAAATCAATCCAAACATGGGCATGTAATTAACAATAACATTGTAATTGTCTTCCATTCATTGTAAGAAAGGCAATATACCAAAGCTAAATGTCAATAAGAGGGGGATATAAGGGAGGGGTTTTCAATGTGTGTTGCTGTTGTTTTCCTTTCTATTTTTTATTATTTTTATTATTTATTTCTTCTTCTTATTTCTTTGCATAAGAAATGAAAATGTTCTCATATAGATCATGGTAGTGAATGCATAACTATGTGAAAATACCAGGAGCAATTGATTGTTTACTTATAATGTAGTGTGGTGTATAAATATAAAAAAAAGAACATAAAAATATAAGTGCTGGAGAAGATGTGGAGATAGAAATTTACCTATTCACTTTTGGTGGGCTGTAGATTGGTCTAGTTCCTCTGGATAGAGTGTGGTGGTTCCACAGAAGGCTAAGTAGAAGGTTGCCATGTGATCCTGCAGCTCTGTTATCAGGTATATACTTGGAAGACTTGAAAGCAGGTGAATGGACGGTTCTATGCTGGTGTTCGTGCATGGTAGTATTCATGATTTACAATAGAAGGAGACGGTCTGAGGGTACATCGACTGATGAGCAGAAGAGTGCACTGTAGTGTATACATACAATAGAAGACAGAGTGGCTGCCAGAAGGTGTGAAGTTGTGATGTGTGCAACTAGGCTAATAGACCTTCAGGACATTACGTCGAGTGAAATAAGCCACATATGCCTCTCTAATATGGACTGACTGTAATGAACAAACTTTGAGAACTGAATTCAAGAGCACAGGTTTTCAGGAGATAGAATGTGGGCAAAAAATGGGTAACTGATGAATAAGTACAGAATGTTCAGTAACTCTGGAGGGGATTTGCTTATAATTGTGACCATTAATTTCACTCCCACACATTTATTTCTTCCTGCATTTATTTTTGTCCTTCGCTGACATCTGTTTTTCAAATTCCACAACCCCTTTACTAAGTGTGTATGCTCTCTCTGCAAAGAAAATCATACCCTACAATAAGTCCATGACACAAGTGTGCACTATGTTTACTGGGCTGTATGGAGATGGTCAATAACCATCCTCGTGGTTATTGACTGATATAAGCCCTTATGTTACACAACTGTCATGAGACAGCTGGTCTACATAGTCTTGATTATTCTTGCTTGGATAGGGTCCTTCACACATTCTATGACTCAGATTGTCCTGGCTTAAGAATGCTTTCGTGTGGACCCAATTTTAATGATCTTTGCTGTGACTTTCAGCCTCTTTGGAAATCTGCCTGCATGGACACTTACAATCATCAACATACTGTTGATTCCCAAGAGTGGGGCCCTTTGCTCTAGTAGTTTTATGACTCTAATGAGCTCATGCATTGCTATCTTGCCTTATACACAAAACCACTATAAAGAAAGGAAAAAAAGGCTTCTCAAGTTGCACATCCCCCATTAACATAGTCATCTTATTCTTTGGTCTATTTATATTCATGTATACATAATGTGTATGTGTCCACAGCCACTTTCCTATGGATAATATGGTGTCAGTATTTTATACCCTTGGAACACCTTTTCTCAAAACACTCATCATGAAAAATGCCATGAAAAAGTTAGAGTATCATAATTACTTCAGAAGTCAAAGGATGAATTGAGGGTCCAATTACTTATTCAGTCATGGTTTTAATAAATCAGAACCTATATCAAATATAAGAGCACTGGATTTTGTGAGGAATGTGTAGTCTTATATAATGTTGTGTTACTATTTTTTCTATACCACAGACAAGATGAATGTCAAGTTACCATCTTTTGTATCAGAGGAAGATGAGTGCCAGATTTATTAAGATAATTATGGACCAAGAGTCTTTCCTCTCTGAAGATTCTCTGCTACTCCAGCAATACCATGTCTAGCATTTAAGCCTGACTTCCCCTATGCATTCTTATCCCTAGTGCACCTGATTTGCTTACTTTTTTCTGTACTCTGGCCTTAGCCTGTTATTGCTGGCATTACTAACTGTGCACTCCATGTCTGAACCCTAAATATGTAATCACGTTGGCTCTGAAGAATGATATTTTCTCAATAACAGCCTTTCAAGGTCATCCATAAATAAAGTAAATAATTTGCTAATTTGTCTATAATACATTTCTAATTTCAATCCAACTTCCACTTGTATACCTCCATGGAACTCTGTGTATCAAGGCCAACCAAAAAAGAATCATTAAAGGAAGTTCTCTAAACAGAAAGTAAGTGATACAAGAAAGAACTTTGGTATGACAGAAAGGTAGAAATAATGCAATATAAAACTATGGCTAAATACAATAGCCTGGATTTCTCTTAAGCTTTCTAAATTATGTTTGGTTGTTGAAGCAAAAATTGTAATACCATGATGTGGTTCTAAATTTATGTAGAGGAAATATTTAAGAAAGTTATTTTATAAATGGAGATGAGGGGTAAAGTGACATAAAATAAGCTAAGGTATTTATATTTATCCAAAACTTGCAAAATGACCAAATCAGTAGAAAAGTTGTTTGTATAATAGATAACTTATGTATATATAATGCAATTTACACAGCAACCTCTAAAAAGCCTATACATAGAGATATAATCAAAACCACTATAGCTAAATCAAAATAAAATTCTAAACAATATTCAAGGAACCCACAGGAAGGCAGAGAATAAAATCAGAGAAATGAAAAGCAAAGAGTATGACCAAAGTAAAATAGAACATAAAATAGAAAACTTAACACACTAATCTATTGATAATCATATTAAATGCAAATGTCTAAACAAACAAATCGTCAAGAGTGAACTAATAAACACGACCAAACTTTATACTTTCTACAACAAATTCCCTTAAAATATGGTGATACAGTCTGGATGAAAATAAAATGATGGAAAAGATGTAAAATGAAATATTAAAAAACAGAAATAGGATTGATTGTTGAATGCCAATATCACAGAAAGTAGAAATCAGCACAAATAAGGTTAACAGAGATAGAGATATTAATTAATGATAAGGGTCAATCTTTCATCATTAAAATCAACATAGCACTAACAGAATATGTTTTCAGGTGTATATATTACATATACAAAGTTAGACCATATCTTAGGGCATAATTACAATGATCTCAAAATAGGGTTTAATTTTGAAAAAAAGTTAAATCTATTATATGATATGTAAAAGCCGGTCTACTCTCAGGAATTTACACAAAAGAAATGATAGCATACGTCTACACAAAAGCATTTATGAAAATGTCTGTGGCAGCTGTAGTTGTAATAAGCCAAAACTTAAGCAATACAAAAGTTCACCAAGAGAGGAATGTACAAACAAACTCTTGAATGTCTGTGCAGTGTGTTAGTATTCTGCTATAAAGAGAATGAGCAATTGATAAATGCTGCAAGATGGATAAATCTCAAAATAATTATGTTGAGTAAAATAAGCCAGACAAAAATAGGTACTATATAATTCCATTTATATAAAATTCTAGAAAATGAAAATTAATCTATGGTGACAGAAAACAAATCAGTTGTTGCCTAGGGAAAACCTGTGGGAGCAATGAAGATGCTCATTAAGTTGAATGTGGTGTTAGGTTCATAGGTGTATAGATAAATAAAAATGTATCAAATGATACATCTTCAATAACAGTAATACACACTATATAAATGCATGTGCATCTAAGTATATATATACGATATAAAACTCTTAAAATATAATTTCATTTATCTCTTCCTATCCTTTGTCTTATTATTATAATAATATTTTTAAAAATACATAAATTATTGAATGGTATTAAAAGAACTGATAAAATAATCTAACCTATATAAAATTGGAATTCCAGAAAATGAGGAGAAAGAGAATAGAGCAGAAAAATTATTGGAGGAAATACTGGAATTTTTTTCACTTTGATTATAAAAATTAGTGCAACCACAGCAGGAAAATAAATATTAAAAAATAACTACATTTATTATATTCAGAAATCTGAAAGCCAAATATAAAGACATAATCTAACAATCACTCAGAGGCAAAAAGTGATATTCAATCATATTTTATACAAATCAACACAGATTAACAATGATGGCTGACTTTTTATCAGAAACTATGGAGGTTACAACATAATAGAAAAACACCCTTAAATCACCTTAAGAAGAAAAAGAAAAAGGGAAAAAATTAATACAAAATATTGTATTGAGTGAATATATCTTTCCTAAATAAAGGCAAAGTAATGACATTTTCACATAATCAAAGGAAGAGATAAATGATTATTTATCTTTTTATGTATACCAAATTATGTATACCAAGTAGAAAAGGTGTAAGATGGAAACTCAGAGCTCCAGGAAAAAAATTGATATTACTAAAATGTATATTTATTTTTCTTCTTAAACTATTTAACATAAAAATCACTAATTAAAGCAAAATAATAACAAATAAACTGCAAGTTTTATAATATATGAAGAAGAAAAATATTTGAAAATAGTACAAAATGGTAAAGAAGAAACTGGAATTACCCTCTTGAGGTATTTATATCACATATAAAATAGTCTTATTTTAATTCAAAGCAATTTGTAATAAGTTAATTATATTTGTATTGAAAAAATATTTAATTAAATGTGCAATATATTTCATTACATTTATTACAGTAATAAGTATATTAATTACAATAATATTTTAATACCCAGGATTATCACTAAAAGAAAAATAAAATGAGGTAGAGCTTAAATACCAATGGAGAAGACATAATTGAAAGCTAAACAATAAAATTTAGATACTCAATTACCACAAAAGAAGACTGGAAAGGAAGAAAAATTACTTTAAAAATAAGATGGGGCAAAAAAAAAGCAATTTTCAGTAAGGTAAGCTTAAAATTGAAAAATTTTACTAATTACATTAAGTGAAAATGGACAATGTTCCATGATTAAAAGAGAATGTGTCAAACCTCATATAATGGAATACTCTTCAGCAATGAAAAGAAATGAATTTGTTACAGGGAATAATACAAATGGATCTAAAAACAAAAAGAACAGATGAAAATGAGCAAATACTAAGGTTCAATTTGTATGAAGTCCTAAAATAAGCAAAATTAAATAGACTGAAAACAATCAGAACAGTGGTTATATTTCAGAGTATTTGACTAAAAAGGGAAATGACAGCACTTTCTGGGGTGATAGAAATATGCTACTTCTTGTCAAACGCTACACATTAAAGGTCTGCAATTTATTGTATGTTAATTTTATCTCAATACAAGTTGCATCACAAAAAATTTACTGAATCTCTAAGTCACAGGAAAAATTACTTATCAAATCTAGCTATCATTTCTACAGGAAAAAAGAGACAGCACACCAACTTTCATTAAGAATTTCATTTCTGTGAATGGAAGATACATAAATATTTTTTTAAAATTAATATTAATAGTGACTTGGAGAAGAGAAATTTGACTTAATATTATATAACATTGTACTACAAACTATACCAAAAAATAATGAAACACCAACCTACACAGTGGGAGAAAATTTTACAAATCATTTATCTGATAAGTGACATTTTTCCAGAATGCATAAAGAATTCTTACCAGACAATAATTAAATGAAAAATATTCCAATTAAAAATTGATGAGATATCTGAATATACATTTCTCCTTAAAAGTTGTACAAATTAGCCCAAATCAAATGAAAAGCTGCTCAACACCATTAGTTTCTAGGAAATCCAAATCAATGCCACAATGAGATGACACTTCACACATACTAGGATGCCTATAATAATAATCTTACAATATGTGTGGACAATAACAAGTGCTGGTGATGATGTGGAGGAATTAGAACGAGCGTACATAGCTGCTGACAATGTAAAATAGTGCAGTCACAGAAGATCATACATCATGATTCTTTTTCTATTCAATGTCCAGTTTGGCAAATCTATAGAGACGGAAAATAAATTAGTGTTTACCTAGTACTGGCGTAGGGAGATGTAGAGAAGAGGAATAGGGAATGACTGCTAATAGGATTGAGTTTCTATTAGGGATGATAAATATGTTCTAAGGGTAGGTTGTGGTGATGATTTCACAACTCTGTGAGTGGTTGTACAATATGGGTAAATTGTATGGTATCTAAATTGTATCTCAATAAATATGGGTAAATTGTATACTACATAAATCGTATTTTGATAAAACTGCTTAAATGAATACATGTTGATTTGAATAATCATTTCTATAAAATAAAAGGCAGTACAGCAATTGGCATTAAAATATTACATTCTCATGAAACCAAGATGTGCAAATATGTTATTAAATATTAGTACATAATTGTGCTTTGAATTCCTAATTATCATGATAATATTTTAAATGGTTTACTTTGAATTTTATCATTTATTTTATTTAATTCATACAGAATGACACATTTTTTAAAACACATTGTATTTTTTTTTTACATTATCTTTTTTCTTTCGCATGGGCAGACACCGGGAAATGAACCCTCACATTGTCTTTTAAATGTAATTTTATTTAGGTATATTCACATACAATATAATCATCCAAAGTGTACAATCAGTGGTTCACAGTATCATAATATTGCTGTACATTCACCACCACAACCAAATTTTGAACATTTTCATTACTCCAAAAACAATAAAAATAAGAATGAAAATAAAACTAAAAATAACAAAGAACACCAAAAACATCCCTTATTGTGTTATTTTTTATTCTTATTTTTTAACACAACTGTCCACACGTTGGACAAAGGGAATGTTATCCACAAGGTTTTCATAATCTCACAGTCACACTATAAAAGGTATATAGTTACATTCATCTGCAAGATTCAAGGCTATTGGATTACACTTCAACAATTTCAGGTATTTCCTTCTATCTATACTAATACCCTATAAACTAAAAAGGAACATCTGTATAATAATTAAGAATAACCTCCATAATGAGCACTCAACACTATTTAAAACATCTCAGTCATGGAAATTTTATTTTGTTTCATTTCTCTTCCCCCTTCTGGTCAAGAAGACTTTCTTACTTCCCCAGTGCCGTGGCCAGGCTCATCCCATTTAATAAGCTCATCCCTATTAAATAAAAAATAAATATTTTATTTAATAAAATATTTGCACTTCTTGTATTGTCCATGCAGTGACAAGGACAGTAAGTTTACCCGCTGAGTTGGCCTTGAGAGAGAGGCCACATCTGAGCAACAAAAGAGGTTCTCTGGGAGTGACTCTTAGGTATAATAATAAATATGGTGAGCTCCTTTGCAGGAATAAGATTAATGAGGGCCAGCCCCAAGACTCAGGGCTTGGCCTATTAAATTTGTAGTCTCCAATGCTTGTGAAAATATCTGGAATTCCCCAGGTGAGGAAGCTTAATATTTCAACATTTTTCCCAGTCCCTCATGGCAGTTTTGCAAATACATTTTTGATTTCTGCCCAAACTACTCTGGGATGTATTGAGGTACCAGATGAACTTGTACAAACCAATAAGAGCTCACTTCCTATTCAAGGTTCCCATAATTATGATATTTGAATAAACAGACCACACTAGTGAAATTAGATAATGTGCTACAGAAAATATAAATTTTGCCCCAAACGAACATCTCTTCCTTTGGTCTCACACAAAAGTTGAAGTTTTAAAACATTCAATATCATCCTTTACCATTTAATATGATTACCTTAGCCCTAATCAGATCTACTTCATTTATATCTCTAAATGAAATCTGATATCTTTTTCAGCTTTTTAAACATTTGCTGTATGGAATAATGTGGACTTTCATAGCTGTAGAACTCTAGCTCTGAGCCTCAAGTGTCGCACAGATACCTGAGGTTCCAGGGACCAATCAGTTTATACAAAAAAAGCTCTGCATCTCAGAATTTAGAAAAATCATTGTAACTCAGGAATATATATTACTGCTGTAAGAGCTTACAATCCATGAACTTTTACAATAGGCCTTCCCCTGATAACCTATGTTCTTGAATTCAATTTTCAGAGTTTGCACATTATAACGAGTCCATATAAGTGAGATTTACAAGTTTGTCTTTTCATTTCTCTTATTTCACTTAACAAAATGTCAAGGTCCATTCACCTAGTTACATGCATCACAACTTCATTTCTTCTTGTAGTGACTCAATATTCCATTGTATGTAAATGCCACATTTCGCCCTTCCATTCATCTGTCAATATGCCCTTATGCTACCTCCTTCCATTGCAAATTATGAATACTGCCATCATAAATACCAAGTGCAAATATCCATTTATTTCACTACTTTTGCTTCTTCCAAGCATATACATAACAGACTTGCAGGATCATATGGCAACCTATACTTGGTTTACTATGGGACCAACACACTGCCCTCCAGATGGGCTGCATAATTCTACTTCCCTACCAAAGTGAATAGATAAATCCTTCTCTCTACATTTTCTCCAGCATGTGTTCCTTTCTGGTTATCTTTTAACCAGTTCTATTCACACACCATTTAGTCCATTCGAAGTAAACCATCAATAGTCCCAGGTGCAAACACATAGTTATGCATTCACCTCCACAATCTATATTCCCTAAAAAAAGAGGAAGAGGAAACCAATGAAGAATAAAAAATTTAATTGAAATATAATAAAAATTAAAAGATGAAACAACAACTAAACCAAGAATCCCATACCTCTCCTTTATAACCTCATCTTATTGACACTAAGCTTTGGTTTATTGCCTTTGTTACGTTTAATGGAAGCATATTACAATGTTACTGTTAACTATATGCCTTAGCTTTCATTAACTGTATTTTTTTCATATTTCATCTAATTCTCAACATCTTGAAAGGCTGACATTCATGTGTTCTCCCTGATGTGAAAATGTGTTTATATTGGGACATTTAATCACTATCACTGACCTCTCTAGGTTTTGATAAGTTATACAGTCTCAGTTTTATAATCTATCATTCATCCATTTGTCATACATTCCTCTAGTCTTCCTCCCTCAAACATCCTCATCTTTGTTCATTGGACTTACTCATCTTTGTTCATTGGACTTACAATATCATGATACCATCAGATAGCACTGCGTGATCCATTCCTGGGTCTATTCAATCAATCCTGTTGAATATTCTGTACTTGTTCAGAATCAAAGGCCCGATCTCTACCCTCTTTCTATCTCCTCATAAACCAGATTCTCAAATTTAACTCTCAAAGCTCACTCATTAATGACAGTTAATAATTGTCCTATTTTTTCTGGCTAATTTCACCAAGCATAATGTCCTTATGGTTCATGCGCAACATTGCATGCTTCATGACTTTATTCTGTCATACTGTTGCATAATATTCTATCATATTAATACACCACAGTCTGTCTATCCACCAATCCTTTGATGGACATTTGAACTGATTCCATCTCTTGGCCCTCATGAATAAAGCCAGTATTAAAGTGCGTGCAAATGTCCATTCATGACCTTACCTTCAGTTCCTCTGGGGACTGTAATGGGGTTGCTGGATCATATGGCAATTCTATACTTAGCTCCCTGCAGAACCACCAAACTGCCTTCCAGAGGAGCCCCACTATTCTTCATTTCCACCAACCGTGAAGAAGTGTTTCTCCACATCCTCTCCAGCACTAATAATTTTTTGTTCTTCTGATAATTGCCATTCTAGCTAGGTGGGATAAATCTTCTGATAATTGCCATTCTAGCTAGGTGGGATAAAATCTCATTGTGGTTTTGATTTGCATTTTCCTAGTAGACAGGGAAGTTGCATATCTTTTCATATGTTTTTGAGCCATTTGTATTTCCTGTTCAGAGAAGTGTCTGTAATCTTTTGCCCATTTTTACTTAGGTTGTTTGTCTTTTTGTTCTTGATTTGTTGGACCTCTTTACATATTCTGGATTTTAAACATTTTGATATCTTGTTTCCAAATATTGTCTCCAATTACATAGGATAATTTTTTGTCTTTCTGACAAATTCCTTTGATACCCAAAACTGTTCAATTTTGAGACAATCCATTTATTTATTTCTTCTTTCATTGCTCATGCATTGGGTATAAGGTCTAGGAAACCACCTCTTATCACAAGATCTATAAGATGTTTCCCTATATTTTCTTCTAAACTGTTATGGTTCTTAGTTCTAGTGTTTAGGTCTTTGAAACCATTTTGAATTGATTTTTGTCTAAGGTGTGAGAGAGGGGTCCTCTTTCATTCTTTTGGATATGCCTTTCCAATTCTCAAACATAGTTATCAAAGAGGCATCTCTGTTCCAGTTGTGTTGGCTTGATTGCCTTATCAAAGATCAATTGTCTACAGATGACAGGGTGTATTTCTGAAAACTCAATTCAAGCTCATTATTGGTCAGTATATCTATCTTTATGTCAGTACTATGCTATTTTGACTACTATAGTTTTGTCATAAGCTTTAATGTCAGATTAGTGTGTGACTCCCCACTTCCTTCCTTTTTCTCCAGGTATTTTTACCTAATCATGATACCCAAATGAATTTGGTTATTGGCTTTTCTATTGCTGCAAAGTGAGTTGTGGAGATTTAGTTTGGTATTGCATTGACTCTGTAAATGAATTTCTGTAGAACTGACATCTTAATTATACTTAGCCTTCTAATTCATGAACACAGTATATCTTCCCATTTATATAGTTCTTCTTTGATTTATTTTAGAAATTTCCTGTAGTTTCCTGTATATAGTCTTTTGTGGCTCTGGTTAAATTTATTACTAAATATTTGACTCTTTAGGTTGCTATTGTAAGTGGAAATTTTTCTTGATTTCCTCTATAGATTGCTTATTACTAGTTTATGGAATCACTACTGATTTTTGCATGCTGACCTTGTACCCTGCTACTTAGTTGCATTCACTTATTAGTTCCAGTAGTGTTGCTGTAGATTTTTCTGTATTTTGTACCTGTAGTATCATGCAATCTGCAAACAGTGAAAGCTTTAATTCTTCCTTTTCAATTTAGATGCCTCTTATTTCTTTTTCACTGCCTAATTGCTCTAGCTAGAACTTCCAGCACAGTGTTGAATAACAATGGTGACAGTGGTCATTCTTAGCGTGTTCTCGATCTTAGAGAGAGCTTTCAGTCTTTCCCCATTGACTGTGATTTTAGATTTTTTTTTTAATATATTACCATTATCATCTTGCAGAAGTCTCCTTCTGTTCCTATCCTTTCAGGTATTTTCATCAAGAAAGGATGCTGATTTTGTCAAGTGCCTTTTCTGCATCAATTGAGATGGTCATGTGGTTTTTCAGCTTTGTTTTATTGATGTGATATATCACATTAATTGATTTTCTTGTATTTAACCAGCCTCGTGTACTTGAAATAAATCTCACTTGGTCATGGTATGTACTTATTTTAATGTGCTGCTGGATTTGATTTGTGAGAATTTTGTGGAGGACTTTTGCAACTATATTCATTAAAGACATTGGTCTGTAATTTTCTTGTAATATCTTTGTCTGGCTTTGGTATTAGGGTGATGTTAGTGTCATTGAATGTGTTAAGTAGCTTGCCCTCCTCTTCAATTTTTGTGAAGTGTTTGAGGAGGATTGGTCCCAGTTCTTTCCTGAATGCCTGGAAGAACTCACATGTGAGGCCATCTTACCCTGGACTTTCCTTTTTGGGGACCTTTTTGATAACTGATTAAATCTCTTTACTTGTGAGTGGTTTGTTGAGGTCTTCTATTTCTTTTCAAGTCATGTTGGTTGTTAATGTTTTTCAAGGAAGTTGTCCATTTCACCTACATTGTCTAGCTTATTAGCATATGGCTGCTTATAGTATCCTTCCATTATCTCCTTTATTTCTTTGGGGTCAGTAGTTATGTCTCCGTTCCCATTTCTGATTGTATTCTTTTGCATTCTCTCTCCCTCTTTCTCTCTCACTTTCTCTGTTGTTTGCCTAAGTTTCCACTGGTTTACTGATTTTCTCAAAGAAACAACTTCTGGTTTTGCTGATCTTCTCTATTATTTTCATGGTCTCAATTTCATTTATTTCTGCTCTTATCTTCATTATTTCTCTCCTTCTGCTTTTTTTTTTTTGAGGGGTGGGTTTGGGGTCCTTTCTCTAATTCCTCCAGGTGAAGGGTTAATTGCTTGACTTTTGCTCTTTCTTCTTTTTAAGTATAGACATTTAGGGCAATAAATTTCACTTTGAGCACCACTATTGCTCCTCTCAGTGACTGACTGAAAATATTTTAAACTCGACCTCATTTTGAAGGACAATTTTGCCAGATATAAAATTCTTAATTGGCAGTTTTTTCTTTCAGTATCTTAAATATATGCCTTCTCACCTCCATGGTCTCTGCTGAGCAATCCTCACATAGTCTTATCAAGCTTCCTCTGTATGTGATGGATCACTGTTCTCCTGCTGCTTTCAGTGTTCTCTCTTTGTCATTGACATTTGACAGTCTGATTAGTGTCTTGGACTATGTTTATACAGATCTATTTGGTTTGGGGTACACTCCTCTTCTTGGATCTGCAATTTTATGTCTTTAATAAAAGATGGAAAATTTCCAGCATTTACTTCCTCTATTATTCTTTCTGCCCCTTTTCCCTTTTGTTTTCCTTCTGGGACCATAGCACATATATTCATATGCTTCATGTTGTCATTCTATTCCCTGGGGCCCTAAACATATTTTTTCCATTCTTTTTCCCTCTCTGTTTGTGGGTAGTATTTCAAATATCCTGTCCCTTAGTTTACCAGTCCTTCCTTCTGTCTCCTCATATCTTCTTTTGTAGGTCTCCATTCTGCTTTTCATCTCTTCTATTGTGCCTTTAATCCCCATAAGTTTTGCCATTTGCTATTTTAAACTTTCAAGTCCTATTTAATATTCATCTGATATCTTCTTTATATCCTTTATCTCTTTTGTCATATTTTTCTCCAACTCATTGGTTTCATTTTGATGTGATTTTCATGTTTGTTTATACATCTTTAATTAGTTATTTCCATTCCCATATCTCATTTGAATTGTTAATTTGTTCCTGTGATTGGGCCATATCTTTGTGCCTTTATGCCTTTAATTCTCAGTAGACCCTCTCCCTGCCAGTGGTGTGGTTGAGACAGGGTGAGTTAAAACTTGACTCAAAATGTTTCTGTTTTCCAGAACCTGGGGCCTGAATTCTCTGATGGAGGGTTGCCACTTAGATCTGGGCCCTGCCCCTTTTTCTTGGGGGAAGATGCACTCTTTAAGGAATTATCCACCCAACTGACAAATGACTTTGCTCTCAGACTTATGTGAACTCTACCATTGCCCAGGTCCAGCTGACAATTAAACCTTCCTGAGTCTTTCCCTTATGAGCTATTTAAAATAGCTTAAAGAAAGATAAAGAAAATAATAAAAGGAAAAAAGTAATCCCTTTTCAGAGCTTGTCCCTAGCCTCAAGATTTACCAGTCAGAGCCAGAGTTGGTACCTGGCTCCAAGTGCTGCCCTTCTTGGGGCACAGCCTCTCTCCAGTACTTTCAGTTCATCCAACTCCAAAAAACCCCACTTCTTCTCTGCTGAGATTAAAACTGCAGTTGGATCTCAATTGAGCTACCTTCCCTTGCTCACATTAGAACTTGCTTAAAGATATGCCTTTTAGGGTATTATCTCCTCACCTGATTAGTTACTTTGTTTCTCAGGCATACTTTAATTCTGCCCTTGCCTGGAGCAGCATTGAAGACTAAGAATGCCTGCAGCTCTAATAGGCTGTTTTTGCTTTTTCATAAAGGACAAAAATGGAGAGAAAAAATGTGCCCCTTTTCTTGGGACCCAGCCTTTTTCCAGTATTCTGAGCTCATCTAACTGCAAAGGCACCTGTTTTGTTTTTGTCTTGTTTTGTCAGCCCCACCTCCTCCCTGCGAGGATGAAACATCCTGGTTCATTTGATGCTTTCTCCCTGTTTATCTGTGCTTGGAACTTGTATTCAGCAATCCAAACTTGTTCATTAATTCTGCAATTGGAACTTGCTTGAGCCAACTTCCTTGCTCCTAGCAGAGAGTGCTTCTCTTTCTCTCAGGAGACCAACTGCCATACAACCTGCTGTGCCAGTGGATGAGGTACACAGCCTGCACAGCTTGGGAGACTCACAGATCTGCACTGTGACTCAGCCTGGTATATGATTTGTGTCTAGTCACAGAAGTCCCCCAAACAGTTGTCTCAGACTGTTTCTTGCTATTTACTAGCTGCCCTAGAGGACTAACTAAATTACATTCATTATGCCACCATCTTACTCCACCTCCTCATTAAGTTTATTATGGGAAATAAATACTATGTAGCCTGAGGAAGTGCCACCTATCCCTAATCTCAAAATGGTCCCATATGAGCTACATAGTGGACCTTTGCATTAGCAGCCAAGTGTTAAACAAATGCCACTCATCAAGAGCCAGGACCCCATGGTGATAGAGAAGTTCATGCTTCAGTTACCTGAGGAATGTGGCACAATTCCCAAGCACTTTCTCTGGAGTGGAGGGCAATGGCCAAGCATTACAGTCAGGGGATCCTGATAAGTTAACCTCCAACTAAACAGTCTAAAATTTCTGCTTTCACATATATTAGATATTTTTTCACCTTATGAGTCCATGGTGTTAACTTTTAATTTTCACACTAGCTGCAGGATGAAAGCTTTTAATAAAACATGTGCAATCTACAAATAAGGCTTTGTACTTATTTTGAATGAGGTATGCTTAAGATGAAGTTGAGATATTTGCATGAGAGAACCTGAGATCTGAAACTTCTAAATACTGTGTATCTTTGGGCTAGAAAAGTCAATCCTCTATCATAGCTCTGAAAGAATAGCATTCTCCAGGCTGGAGATCATAAGGATTTACCTGAAACAGGAGCTTCACAATGTTGATGTTTGTGTTTCCCCAAATCAAATGACACCACCCCTAATTACTACTAGATCACTAAGCATGCATCAAATCTCAGTTTAATGCAAGTAAAGCTCCTAATTGAGGAAATAACCTATAGCTTAGGTGCATTTGCAGGACTTTACTAATATGCACTGTGTGAACTTAAAGAACAAATTTTAGGAATGTATCTTGAAAATGTTAGACTTGAGTGGTGGACAGTGTTTGATTCTGGAAAAGGAAGGATATACTGACTAGGGACTTGTAATTCACTGTTCTGATAATGGTGTAGACAGCCAGCACCTCATAGCTTGGGCAGAGCAATGGGTTCTAGCAAATTACATTAACACATGTGAACTTCCTGAGAGAAAGTAGAATTTGAGAAAGGGGTCATTTGCCAGAGGACCTCTGTAGTGGGGTAAGGGGGCTACTCTGACATTTTTAGGGCTGTTGGATATAATTTCTGATCTGTCACTGACACAAGAGGACCTAAAATACTATCTTAATGGTGTAGAGGTTTATGAAAAACATATTATGAGTTGAGTTTTGGTCCATGGCTGCTTCAAGGTGGACTCAGTGTACCTGCAAATCTCTCCTGTGATTATATCCCTGTTAGTCAAATGCTTAATTGGAGTGGATATACTTGGTAACTGAGATTCCTCCCATTGATTCTTCTATAATAAGAACTCTTTGATCATGGACAAGATAGAAAATCAGAAAATAAATGATATTTTATAAGGAATTTCAGAAAAAATAATACTCATAGGTGTGAAAAACCCAGGGTCTTCATAATATCACCATGGAATTAATCAATCTGGCCATGCAACAAATAGATAAATTGTACATTTTACTACTATACTACCGCTTGTGTGGTAGCCACAAGAGAAACTGAAATGTCAGGAATATTAACTTTATTAGAGTATCAGAGCTTCTAAGAAAAAATAATACTCATAGGTGTGAAAAACCCAGGGTCTTCATAATATCACCATGGAATTAATCGATCTGGCCATGCAACAAATAGATAAATTGTACATTTTACTACTATACTACCGCTTGTGTGGTAGCCACAAGAGAAACTGAAGTGTCAGGAATATTAACTTTATTAGAGTATCAGAGCTTCTAATACCTGGTTTGTAGCTCTGGTCTTAGGAATGAATTTTCTCCAACCCCATAAAAGGGCTAAACAAAAAAATCACCTTTACATGGCAAAACACAGTAATATTTCCCCCAGATCTATGTATTTTCTCATCATTTTAAAAAATAATAGAACCCCAAGGAATTTAATTTTGTGAATATTATACAAAATATCAGGATGATCCACTACATTGATACCATCTTGCAAAACAGATTGGCGAGTGAAGTCATATAAAAGAGAACTAAGGTACCTGACCAACTGCCACATTTATGAATGAGGCCATCTGGAACCATGTATCCCATTTCAACTGTCAGTGTGTTCCAAGTGATACTAGCAGGAGAAACACCCAGCTTATTCAAGCTCAAATTACAGAATCTTAAGAAAATAGTTTTTTAAAGCTACATTTTGGTGTGGTGACTTAAAACCACTTATTTTTTGATTAAAGTTTGTGGCTTTAAGCTACTAATTTTTGGTTTGTTTTGTTTGCTAATACATAGTAATAGGTGATTTATATATGACTAAATTATACACATACCAGAAACTTGAAGATAAATGCCATGAAGACATTTCAGGAACTGCCATACGAGTGTCCTTAGAAGTCCTGTATTTGGGGGATGCAGAGATTCCCTAACAAAAAAATAATAGTTATCACCTGACACCCCTTACCACTAGGAAATAGGCACAGTACTTGATGGAGCTTTGTATTTTGGAAGCAACATATTGCCTCGTGGAAGTGCTATCATCAATCTTTAACTGAGAAGACTGCTAGTTGTCAGTAGAATCCACTTGGACGGGGTGAAGCAAGAAAGAGTTCAGATCCCTTCTGGGTGAAGATGAGGATCACCTGATTTGTAAAGCAACTGGGAACTAAGAACCGAGTGTGTGGAGATGTAGCCTGGGTCATTGGAAAAGTACATTGTTGGATATCAATAACAGCCACAAGACAAGCTGCAGCAATTTAGGACTGAAAATTGATATTCTGACCAACTTTAAATCTTTTTAGGAGACTAGAAATGACATTTTAACAATTTAACTTGTACCCCTTCTTCACAAGAAAAATATATTATCCCCTAAAGTCACTAGAAGGCACGTAGCCCTGTCAGCACCCTGGTTTTGGTTTACTCCAAAAAAAGCAAAAGAAACAATGAAAGTCTACACTATAAGTCAACACAGGAATAACCTAGCCAGCAGGGCCACAATTAAGAAGAAAAGCAGCACTATCGAATCCACTATGTTCTAATCAAATATTTTTTTCTAATCAAATATTTTTATAGGAGTGGAAAAATAGAGATTGAGGTTTGCATATATAGACATGTACATTAATGGATTAAAAAGATATATATATATATCATAAAACAAGCTCATATGTTTGTTGAAATGTTTTTAATTAGTGCTAAGGCCTTTAATACGAGAATTCATTCGGCTTTATATTTCATGAAAAAGAGAGACATTTTTGTTTCATTTAAAGAAATGAAAAGACAAAAGGTGAATGAAGCCCATTGTTAAGTCTTTGATATGTCTTTGGCTATTGATTGAGACGCTGGAGAATTGTTATCCCAAGGTTATTATCATTTTGCATCTTTCTCTTTAAATAGAACTTCTGAGAAGTAGAGAATAGGACATTTATTACCAAAGACGCTGTGAAATGGTAGGTAGTAGTAGGGGAGAAATAGAACCAGGACCAACAAGGGCTGACTCCTAATAGCCCTTGAGTTTGTGGGTACCAGCTATTCAAAGCAATTCCAGAGGCACCATTCCTGCTTTATTTCAGTAAACTATTCTCAATTTATCTCAGGAAGAGATAGACAAATAAAGCAAAACTGAAACCCTGAAAGATACTAGTAAGATTATTTACTTCTGAATCTTTATTTTATAATCTATATAGAAATTTTATGGAAGAAGGAAATTCAATTAAATTGCTATATTTTGAGAATATGCAAGACACCATTTCGAAGTAAAGGGTGAGTAAAATTATTTAGAGGATGTTAATAAACTAATAAAGCATAGCCATTCACACTGAGATTAAAATCTGTGATTGTGAAGAAGAAAATACCAATCAAAAGTTTGTCATTTCAGGGTGGGCCATGGTGGCTCAGCAGGCAGAGTTCTTACCTGCCATGCAGGAGACCAGGGTTCAATTCCTGGAGCCTGCCCATGCCAAAAAAAAAGTTTTGCCATTTCAAAGGAAAGTGAAGCACTTTCATGTTTGAGTTATTCAGAAAGGAGAGGAAGGAATCATTGAGTTGGATCTTTATTCAAAGACAAAGCAGGACTCCTCTCATCTCCTCTAGTACCTTGCAATATGGAAAATAGTATCACAATTCAAGCCAGCACATAGGTAACCAGTTTCTGTTGGATGATGTTCAAACAACAAAATTTACAGATTCCAGAAACTGCTATAATTTGAGCTTCCTCAAAATAAAGGGCTCTTTTAGTGAAGAATAGTATTTTTTTAAATTCAGAATGAAAAATGAAAGGGATTCAGCATGTAAAATCAGAGGGATAAGCTGGGATCTCTGATAATATTATCATATAATATATATTATAATATAATATAATAATACTTTATTATATCATTTTGGTTGTTTTTATTTTGCATTGCCCAAGAGAAAGCACACCTGTAGTGACCACTCTACCACACTCTAATTTGTAGACCTGAGGAGATGCAGCCACACAGTTTGCCCCAAGGTGGAAGATGCAGGCATAGGGTTGCTGCAAAAGTATAACTGAGAACACAGACGTCAGTAACAGCTCTAGGCCCTAAATTTTACTGGGATGTTGAGGTGATGTGGCCTCAAGTGGATAAAGTTTTTAATAATTGTAGGATACTGTGTAATCATAGCCTAACACATAATTAGAGGAATCATTCACACCTATGGCTTCATTTGAGGAAGCACTATGAAAGCCCCTTAAATCAAAACCATTCCACACTATTTCCACTTGGATATTCCAGTGACCCTACTAGGGTACCTGAAATACAACTGCTGAATTTTCCTAGACTCATTTAAGTTATCTTTCAGTGATGGCTCTTGAAAAATGCTTAATTCATCCAAACTAGGAGAACTGAAATCAGCTAGTATTAAATGTGTAATCCTGAAGGGTTAGAAGAATGAGAAATGGTAGCTTTAGTTTGTTGGTTAACAAAAAGATTGAAAGACTGAGACTGAGGCAAAGTAAAGTCTAGGGGATTCCTCAAACCCTGCCAGTTTGAAGATGGAGAAATTATCAGGGACTTAACTTACCTTTCAAATCAAACAGATCTTGCCTTTTTTACTAGCAGCATTTTTTTTATTGCTTTAGCCTTTCTTTTCTATTCTTCTTTATGAGAATTATATGTGTATTTCAGGGGGACAAGTGATTTTATATCATGGTAGAAATAACTCAGAATAATAATGATGATAATGAAATAAAAGCTCTATCATTGCACAAATGGGGGAAAAGAAGCTCCATGGTGTTATATGATTCAACCAAGATGGAGCTTGGTTAAACAACTTTGTATAATTTTGATAGTATAATTCTGGTTTTCTTTCTACTGTACTATGTCCACCTTCTGGGCATAAAACTAGAGATCCAGTAGAGAACATAATATGATGTGCAAAAACTATGAGTTTCATAAGTTGGAGAATCTGTAGAAATCAGTCTCAACAACTTGAGTTCTCACTGATGAATCCAAGGATGAGGGATGACAGTGCTCAGAAGGGAAAATATGGGCATATATTTTCTTTCTCTTCTGCAAAACAAGTCTTTTGTCATGCTCTCAAAATCCCCAAGCTCACAGTTCAATTAAGTAACTCACCACAATATACTCAAATAACTACTTTTTATAAGCAAATATAATTAATGAAAGTAATTACAAATATAAAATCATACCCACTTAATTACTAAAAATACTTAAGTGTACATAAATGAGAAAATACAATCAAAAGGAAGAAACATAGAATGAAAGAAAAACTCACCAAATAGGGGGAAATCACAAAATATGAGCTCACAGGCTGGAAAGTCCCTGGTTAACAGCTGGTCAGAGTCCTGATTGGTCTCATGGTCCCAGACAGAGTGTCCACTTCCAGATGAGACTTCAAACCAGCTGGCAACCAAGTCCTCTTTTATAGCACACCGCAAAGGCTACATGCACTTACAAAGGATTTTAAAATATGAGGTGTTTTACTTCAGTTCTTCGGAAAGCGGTCTGTTCTCCCAGGAAGTGAGCAAAGTACATTTCAAGGGCACCATGCAGATTCCAGTGGGAGAGGCCAGCTTCCCCAAGGAATTATGTGGAGACCCCATGAACTCAGTGTTCCTGCTTAATATCTTACTTTATCTTACTTTCCAAGGCTTTCTGGCACCAGATGGTCTCTCCCCAGTGATTTTCTATGGGTTTGAAACTGTACTATTGATTAGTAATAAATGGAGTTTCTTATGCTAACAAAGGGAAACAAGATAGAGTCTCTTAGGAAAACACTAAGCAGACAATTCTCACTAAAAAATCCCACAACAACAACAGTTGTACTTTTCCAATTATAAAAATTTTACTACATTCACAAACACAAGTTTGTTTCAAATTTAGGTTGAATGTCTTATACTGATTTAAATTTAAATAAATGATTAGGGAAAAAATAAACAGGTGACTACACCTTTAAAAAAGGTGAGAGAAGTTGGACCCTTAAGTGGGTGACTTAGAGGATTTGCTTTATCTCTCCGGACTTAGTTTCCTTATCTGAAGGGAATGCACTGATGTTGCATGGAGACAAGATAATCAGAATATACACACTTTAATTTCTTTATGTATTTGTGCCAAGCAGCAGTAAGTACACATTTTCCATCACCTACTACTATTATTATCTGTTTGCTCATCAATAGAAATAATGCTATGGTACTTTTTATGGTTTTCTTTCAGATAATTTGTCTCTTGAGAATTTGCCTTGATGGATAAATTCCATGGAAAACTAAAAGTAACTGAATTAATTTGTGTGTGTGGGGCCTTTCTCAGAACCCAAAGGTTGAAGAAGTTTGTTTTGTTGTGTTTCCTTTCTGATTCACTGTCATTCTTATAGGAAACCCCCTCATTATGCTGATGGTTTGCACTGGAAACCTTCTGATGACGCCCATGTATTTTTTTCTCAGCTATTTATCTTTTGTGGACATTTAATACTGCTCAGTGACAGCTCCCAAGATGACTGTTGGCCAAGACCAAAGCTATCTCCTATGTGGGGGTTATTTTGCAACACTTTGCGGTACATTTCTTTGGCTGTACTGAGATATTTGTTCATACCATAATGACCTATGATTGTCATGTGGCTGTCTGTAAATTCCTACTCTGCCTAGCCATCATGAAGCAGCATGGATGCAATAATGTGTTAGTAAGGACCTGGACAGGTGCATTGCTACATATCATTATCCAGGTGGCTCTGGTGGTCCAGCCACCCTTTCAAGGACTGAATGAGATTGACCAGTAGTTTTGTGATGTCCACACTGTGCTGAAACTTGCCTGTACCGACACATATATTTTTGGTGTTCTTGTGACAGCCAACAGTGGGACTATCATTCTGGAGAGCTTTGTGATCTTGCTAATCTCCTGTCCCATCCTCCTGATACCCTCAGAAGACAGTCGGCAGAGGGCAGGAGCAAATCCCCGTCTATCTGTGGCTCCCACATCGCTCTGGTCATCATCATTTTTGGATCACGTAAATTCATGTACATGTATCCAATACTACCTTTGCAGAAGATAAGGTGCTGGTTGTCTTTTATAGTAGTATCACTCCATGTTAAATTTCCTGATTTTTACACTGCGAAATGCCAAAGTAAAAAATGCAATGTAGAAACTGTGGACCAGGAAGCTTTTTTTGAGAGACTAACATCTAGTAGTTGGAAGTGATAGGACTTGAAGCTGATGACCATCCATTTCGTCAGCCTTGATGAACTCATCTGCACAAGGAAAACAATAGTAGCAACCACCCAGGGTTGTTGAAAGGAACAAATGAGACAATAGCCCATTTTATACATGTGAAGTGGTGTCTATCATCCTTTAAATATTTTAATATTAAATAATCAGATAATTTTCCAAGATAGGAGAAATTTTATTAAACTAAAAATATATCATCAGTACCCTACTCAGAATTATTATTTATCCTTCCCATGCTTGCCTTTTCATTATTTTCTTTAAACAGTGAAAGTCTACTGTGAAGTATTTAAGGTTGTTTTCTAGAGTTTAGGACTGTGATTGGGACATATTAAGCATCCAGTTTGTGTATTATGCCTGAAAGAAAGAATACATAAAACCAGTAACAATCTGAACTACATGTTCTGATACAAGTGCTCCACAGAACAGATTCTGACAAAAAACAAATCTAATAAGTTTGGAATGAGAGGGGCTGAGTGACCAGAATTTAAGAGATGAAACAAGTTTAAAAGGCAAAAGACCTGCCATCCTTTGATCTTTGAGGACATTGGAGAAATTTACCTTTAAAATTCTTCTTTTAATTATAACTCCCACGAATATGCCACTGCTAACTGGACTCTAATCTTTACCAGTACTCTTCAGTCAGAGTACCTATTAATATAAAGTGACTAACTGGAAAAATTTAAGAAACTGAATAAAAACAGACATCTTTGAAGAATAAGTAACTGTGACTCAAATCAACATGGTAAATACATTTTACTGTAATGCGTGGTTGGAAAATCATATTTCCTCCAATGTTTGAACCAGACAGCTTTAATGAATATAGTGAACCTTTCTTCACTGATGTCATGACTTATCAAAGCAGAACTTCCAGCTGTGAATCCCAGAGAGACTCATTCTAGAGACATAAACACATGCCTTTCTCATGTGAAGTGACACTTAGCTCAGTGTTTGTTTCACTCACCATGAGACACAACCTGGACTATTTTTTCCTGTAGCAGGTGAACATATCACTGACTACCCCTCTGTTACTATCACATCACCTTTTCCACTGAAATATCATATTTCAGTGGTATTTGAATCAGATTATTCAGTTATTCAGTGTATGCTTATGGTTGTAGTGTGTGTGTGTATGTGTGTGTGTGTATGTGTAAGCATTACTCATGTGAAGCGCTACACATACTTAAAAACAATACATGCTGATGTTGCTGCAACCACAGATTTAAACATAAGAAATATATAAAGCAGCAAGAAATGTGGGTTAGAATATATATTTGAGAAATCAAGATCCTTTGCCCCAGGATCATACAAGTTCTTGGTTATTGTCCCAGGATAGACATATATTCACTAGTGACTGTGAGCCTTTATTAACTCAATTTCAAAACTAAAATGATGAGAACTCAGACTCTTCCCAATTTCTGGGAGGCAAGTCTAGCCAACAGCAGCAATCTATTAAATGAATGTGTGATGACAACATTGACTGCCAGCTTTTTAGTTTTCTAACATTGCTGCCAAATGATGGGGGATGTGACTTTGCGAAATAGATACTTCATAAATGAAAATAAATGGCACCACTTCTCAGTTTCTGATGAAAAAAAAGTATTTCATAATGCAAAACAATGAAAAGATGCCTGTCATCTCTAACTAGTGGTTATACCTCTGTCCTCTGGAGCCTACAATACATTAAACACTTTTCCCATGCAACACTCAACTAGATGTACAAAAATAGTTTTCATATTCCTTCATATACAACCCCTTTCATTCATTTAAGTTTCTCATGTATCAGGATATCCAAAAGTGCTAAGTGTGCATGCTGCATTTTGCCAGTGTTCTAATATGTGCAATTGTTGTATGGTGACCAGCTTTCAGTGTAATATGACCCACAAAGAATAAGATATGTCTTCCTTTTTATCCATAAAGAGAATGAGCTATCATGGATGATAGCTGAATATAACTTGAAAACTGGGATTAAGACTGCCTTGCTTAACCTGGATCAGATGAACCCCAGTAATCCAAGACACATGATCAAGAGTTAAATCTTTGTTGAATAAGTCATGAATTTGGAGTGTCTATTTACACAGCATTACTGAGTGGAGTGATCCGAGAATGACATGGTGAAATTATGGAAAAGGAGATTTTGCATGTGTTCTTGAATATATGAGACTTTTTGTATATTTAGTGTGAGTTACTTTAAAAAGAACACTGAAAAATTGGCAAGTTGGAGAGAATTTATATGAAGGACAGCATGTTACTTTGACTATACACATAAAGGCCAAATTCTAGATATGTAAGTGTGCAGCTAGCTTCCCTTCCACTTTTTTGTCCATGGATAACATATGGGAAGAGATGGATGTAGTATTAATCATGCTTGGATAAGTTCCTTTTCATTCCTCTTGTGGTAGTTAGATTCAGCCGTCAACTTGGTCAGGTGAAGGCACCTAGTTCTGTTGCTGCGGACACGAGCCAATGGTACATGAACCTCATCTGTTGCTGATTACATCTGCAGTTGGCTAGGAGGTGTGCCTGCTGCAATGAATGAAGTTTGACTTAATTGGCTGGTGCTTAAATGAGAGACTCAACGTAGCACAGCCCAAGCAGCTCAGCATGCCCCATCTCAATACTCACAGCTCAGCCCAGGCCTTTGGAGATGCAGAGAGAAATCACCCCGGGGAAAGTTGTTGGAACCCAGAGGCCTGGAGAGAAGGCCAGCAGAGACCATCCTGTGCCTTCCCATTTAAGAAAGAACCTCAGTTGGAAGTTAGCTGCCTTTCCTCTCAAGAACTAATGAAATAAATCCGCTTTTATTAAAAGCCAATCTATCTCTGGCATGTTGCATTCTGGCAGCTAGCAAACTAGAATACCTCCTTTGTTAAGTTATAGGAAGAGTGTGAAGAAAGATACATACAAGTCATATACAGACAGATTCCTAAAAGCCTGTCTCCTATTTAGAAAAAAAAGATTGAGAAAATTTTCCATTTAGCTAATTTAATTCATTAATGGAAATTGTGACCTACATATTCATCAACAGCAGGCTTCTTAAAATAAACATCAAAATTAAACACTTGCCCATCCAGCTCTAGACATTCCTATTGATCTTCCTTCTTGAATTAGATGCTCCCATCAGGAGGTAATCACATCAAAACCAATGTCACAACTAGACTCTAACCTAATTCTATGTTTTATTACTTGTCTAATTTTTAAATATACTTTATCAGTTATTTGGCCTCTCCTTAGGACTCTAAGTTCTCTAGCTTTTTCACACACTATATAGATGGACATTTGAGAGGGTAAAGCTGTTGTTGCAAACTTCATCATCTATAGATAATTTCTGGAAATGTATTCCTGACTTTAAACATAACTACCAGTTGCACATGGAATAATAATACATTAAATATATAGAATTCATTTTCTTAATAGGGGCAGTGGTATGAGAAAGTACCAGTTCTAGTTATCTCATGTTCATGAGCTTGGTGACATTTTACCCTTTGGCTTCTGTTATACTTCTCCTATGTATTATGGGATGAGCCTAGGAAATCTTGGAGGTCCTATCTAGTTAATGCAGCTTGTGGATTCCTGCATAAATGAAAGAAAAACCTCATGAGTCAAAGGTGATCTTGGCCTATGTTCCAGTTTCCGTCAGTCCAACTAAATTCTTAGTCCAATATTTTCATTTTTCCTAAGTATGAGGTCCTGCATGAGTAGAAGAAAAACAGTTTTGTCTAGTCTGAACAGTGAAAGTAAACCTCAAAACATGCAACTTGTATCATGGGCAGTGAGGATTAACAAATTTCATCTAAGAACATCCACCTTTTCGGCTATGTGCCTTCTTAAGTTCAAGGTCTTTTCTGTAGCGGGAGATTCTCCATGCTGCATATTTACAAAAACATCAATTGTATACTCATGAAGATATTTTAAATGAGGTTGCAAATACAGCCACAAAAGTACATTTAAAGAACTGAAAGAAGATATTTACCACCAATCTTGAGACTTCTAGTTATTGGAATATACTACTGCTTGAATACAGAAAGTTAATTACAGTATGCATGCATTCATAACTTTTATAATTATTCTGTGAATAGTAAAATTGTATTGCATTATACTATTTAGAAGCATAATTTGTTCAATGTAAATAGTTGAAATGTACAACAATATTTGCAATGTATTTTGGCATTGTTTTATTATTATTGCTGTTATTATTATTATTATTATTTTGTAATAATGGAAACCTCAAAAACTGGAAGTGCCCAACTTCCTTAAATGTGAGAAGTCCTATCTATTTCCTAAAGCAGGCCATGACTGCCAAACTATGCGGTCCTGATGAAAGGTCATTTTAGTTTGCTAAAGCTGCCAAAAGGCAGTACACCAGAAATTGGCTGGTTTTCAACAATGGGGATTTACTAGCTTACAAGCTTACAGTTCTGAAGCCATGAAAATTTTCAAATTAAAGCATCATCAAGATACCTGGACTCCTCCATCAGATGTCAAGGCAAATGGCATCATTTGCTAGTCTCTCCCTTCTCTTCTGGGCTTTGTTGTTTTCAGCTTCTTGCTACGGTGGGTTCCTCTCTTTTCTGTGGTTTTCTCTCTTAGCTTCTGTATCTTTTCTAATAGTTCCACATTTATAGGAATAGACTAATTTAGAGAACATAATTTTTGGGTGTCCATAAATCTTACAAACCATCACAGACATTTGTCCACTATGTGTGGGATTGATGAATGGCAAAATAATTTCCAGAACGTCAGGTCTGGAAGAGATGAGATCATCTGATCCATTGTCTTTGTAGACAGGTTCAGAGAAGTAAAAAAATAGCAGAAAGAGAGTGTGTGACAGGCTTCTCTGTTTGGAGTTTGTAACTTTAGATGACAGTACACCACCTTCTGTACCAGCTGCATTTGTTGACAATAATGAGATGGGACAAGGACTCAAGCCCAGAACCATCATATCATTTTAAACAGTTTGTGTCTGTTCCACACTGGCTAGACAGGATGGTAATGTAGGAAATTACCCAGACAATGAAGATCAAAATGGGCAATATTCCTCTGGTGGTAATGATTGCAATAAGCAACAGACTGGTATCAGTGCCGACTGTCTTTAGCAGAGCAAATATATTGCAAAATAGCGGTCTACCTGATTGGGGCCACAGAAGGGAAGTTCTATGATAATTAAAACCTGCGTGATTGGATGAAAAAATGCCCGCATGAAAAAGGCCATCACCAGGACAGAGTACATTTGTCTGCTCATTATTATCTAATAATGAAAGGGTCTGTATATGTCTGCAGAGTAGTTATAAGCCATGGCCACCAAGATGAAGATCTCCATGGCACCAAAGAAGCAGACATAAGACGTCTTGGCCATGCAACTGTTCTTCAAGATGGTCTTCCACTGGACCAGTAAGTCTGTGATCAGTTTGGGAGCCACTGTGAAGTTGAAGTTGATGTCCATGAAGGCCAGATAATTGCTTACTGAGGCAGCTGCCCTAATGGTGAGCAGAATGAGCAAGTTTCCCAAGAGAATTACAAGATTGCAATGAGAAAATAGCTCCAGTCAGGCAGCCTTTGCTTCAGTAAAAGATCCCAGGAGGATAAATTATATGATGTTTTCATGTCCCCAACTTCTGTGAGGTTGATCATTTAGAAGGGGAAATTAATGTACATGAAACTCTAGAACTTTTGAAATTGCTTATGTTTACAGTCATTCAAAATATATATTGATGTTTCATTATGGCTCAGTCACCTTACTTAATGGTAGGGGTACTGCAATGAAAAAAATACTCACAATCCTTCCACATGTACAGAGTAATTCATAAACATGGACATATAATATCAATAATGATGCAAATGATTGCAATTTTAGTTAATATAAAAAAACTCCAGCTTACCATAGATGATAAAGTGAACACCAAAAGAGGAAACATGTTTTAAGTCAATTTTGTGATATAATTCCATACTGAGCCTTAAGAGTGATTTAGAATCCCGGGCATGTATAAAAGAGCAATGAAGTTATTACTCTTCAAAGGGAAGAAAGTCACTGTATATTCTAATATTCCCCAGTGACAAGGGCTGGGCTAAATCCTGAACACTCAGTAATGTCGTTAAACTTCAAAGGACTCAATTTAAGTATCGAGCTCCTGGGTCACAATCTCATAAACAGCAAACAGAACCTCCTTACAGCATGAAAAATAATGGAGGGAGAAAAAGAAAGAGTAAAAAGGGGATCTTTTGGTAAAAGGATTCCTCTACTGTATGGGCTTCCAGGACAGTTTTTGCCTCTTGGAATTTAACTTGCTTCCCAGTTCACTTTCCAGTCTATGCTGGAGTTCTCATATATTTTTTTCCGTTTTTCCACTTTCTGGCACTTCCTGTCATGGAAGCACTGTTGGGGTACAAACCATATCCAGAGATAATTATTTACTTAATCTGTTTCTCTGTCTTTTGTCATGGTCAGGTTCATGTGTCAACTTGGCCAAGTGGTGGTTGGGCAAGTGCTGGCTTGTCTGTTGAGATGAAGACATTTCATGGAATTAAATCATGATAATGTCAGCTGCATCCACAGCTGATTCCATTTGTAATCAACCAAAGGGGTGTGTCTTCTACAATGAGTGATGCTTAATCTAATCACTGAAAGCCTTATAAGGAGGATTCAGAAGAGACAGGTTCTTCCTGTTTCTGCTGGTAAGACTCTCCTGTGGAATTCATCCAGACCCTCCTTCAGAATTGTTGGCTTCACAGCCTACTCTGCGGATTTTGGACTCTGCATTCCTGTGGTCACGTGAGACACTTTTATAAATTTTATATTTGTAAGTGTTCCTTGTTGATTCTGTTTCTCTAGAGAACCCTAACTAATACACCAGAAACACACATATCATTAAGGGAGAAGCTTACATTTAAACTGCTTTATGAATGGTTTTGTTCATGCTTATTTCAAAATTAGTGTAGTTGTTGGTTTATGGAAATGTCAGGCAAAAGTATCAGAGTTCCAGTTCATCACACCATTGCTACCATTTGCATTAGTGTGGTACATTTATTGCAACTGATGAAAGAAAATGTTTATAATTCTACTCTTATCTATAATCTGAGTTCACCTTAGAGTTCAGTTTGTGCTCTACAGTCATATGGATTTCTTTTATAGTTTTCATTCTAGTAACATCTACAACCCCAAATTACCTCTTTTAAAGCACATTCAAATATATATTTCCAAACACTTGATTCGGTTCATAGTGTTGTGATATCATCATCACCATGCATTACCAAAACTTTCTATCTCAATTATAAATTCTGTGCAATTTAAATATTTACTTCTCATTCCTTAACCTCAACAGAGTCCCTTCAACCTATATTCTAGCTTCTGACTCTAAATATTTGATTATTCTAATTATTTTGTATCAGTGAGATCATACAATATTTGTCCATTTTTTATGAGTCATTTCACCCAATATGATGTCTTCAAGGCTAATCCATGTCGTAGCATTAGTCAGAACCTCATTCTTTTACATGGCAGAACGATATTCCATAGTGTGTATATATGCCACATTTTGTCTTTCCACTCATTAGTTGGCACTGGTAAATAAAGTTACTTTTAATATTGGTGTGCAAATAGCTGTCAAGTCCCTACCTTTATATCTATAACTGGAATTTTTAGGTCATATCGTATTTAAACACCAGTTTCTGAAGAACTGCCAAAATGTCTTCCATAGTGGATTCAACATTTTGCATTCTCACAAACAATGAATGTGCATTGCTATTTCTTTACATGCTTACCAACACTGGAACTTCTCATTTACTAATAGCAACCATCCCAGTGTGTGTGAAACTGTATCTCATTGTTATTTTGATTTGTAATTCCCTAATGGTTACTGTTGTTTTCTTAGCTTCCTGGCTAACAATGCAAACACTATGCTGTGGTTTGGCTTAAGCAATAGGAATTTATTGGTCAATGTTTTTGAGGCCCAGAAAAGTAAAAATCCAAAGCATCATCGAGGTGATATTTCACTGAGAAGATTATGGCTCACTGGGACTGTTTTGCCGGTTGTCCTTGTGCTTTTCTGTCACACACAGTCTCTGAGCTTCTCGGTTCTGTTGACATCCAGCTTCTCTCTGCTCACTGTGGTTTTCCCTCTCTGGTGACATTCCCTATAAGGCCTTCAGTACTAGAATTAAGGCTAAATAGAATCAAGCCACACCATAACTGAAGTAACCTCATCCAAAGATGCTATTTACAAGGGTTCACACCTACAGGAATAAATTAATTTTAAGAACATGTTTTTCTGTGGTACACAGCTCCAAGGCACAAGAGATATCTAACATCTTTCAATGTACTTTCTGGTCAGTTGCATATCTTCTTTTAAGAAGTATCTATACAAGTCTTTTGCCGATAGTTTAATTACATTTTGTCTTTCGGTTGTTGAATTGTGGGGTTTCTTTTCTTTCTGGATATTAAGACATTATTAGATATGTGCTTTTCAAATATTTTCTCCCATTGTTTAACATGCCATTTTCCTTTCATAACAAGTCCTTTATTTGAGTTCTGATAATTATATTTAGATCTTAAATCCATTTTGGCTTAATTTTTGTATGTGTGGTAAAGGCCTATTTTCATTCTTTTGCTTATGTGCATAGAGCTTCTGAGCAGCATTTATTATAGACTATCATTTCCCAGATTAGTTGACTTTGTGAACTTGTAAAACATCAGTTGCTCTATAGTGAGGCTTAGTTTTATGATTCCCAATTTGATTCCATTTTCATATGTCTCAAGACCATAGATTTTTTATTACTGTAGCATTGAATAATTTAAAAAATTTTTAATAATTTTTAAAATTTGAAAGTTTGATCTGTCCAATGTTTACCTTTTACAAGGTAGTTTTGTGTATTCAGGACCTCTTACACCTCCACATAAATTTGATTGCTGTTTTGTTCTATTTCTGTGAAGTAGAATGTTCAGCAGTCATACTCATTTTAAATCCTATCTTTTCTGTTATAACTCCACCTTCTCCTTTGATCCTTCTCCCAATCTTTAGAGGTATTTGGGCTCTGCCCACTCTAACTTTTCCATGTTGTAAAGGGGTGTCAATAATATGGGATAGAGGAATAGAACCAGTTGACGTTCTTGGAGAGAATGGCCCCTCTGACTTTAAGGGCTTATCTGGCCTAGGCACCCATATAGAGGTGACAAATTTCTGGAAAGTAATCTTAGGGCATGAAACTTTTGAAGAATCTCAGATAAAACCCTAGGTGTTCTTTAGGATTGTTAAGAATGGTTTTGGTTGAGGTTTGGCAAACTCTGGTAATTAGCAATGTCAAGCTGAAGCTAGTGTAAGAGTAGCCTTCAGAATACCTTTGTGACTCTATTTGAAATCCCTAAGCCATTGAGATCTTACATTTCATTTCCTTCTTTTGGTTAGGAAAGCATTGTTGACCCCACAGTGCCAAGGCAGGGCTCATCCCTGGGAGACATGCCCCATATTGCCAGGGAAACTTTCACTCCTGGATGTCATGTCCTATGTAGAGGTGAGGGTAATGATTTTACATGAAGAGATGGGCTTAGCGAGAGATGTGAGAACAAGAGAGGTTTCCTGGATTTAGCTTCTCCACTACAGAAATAAGTTTCACAAGAGCAAGGGCCTGGTCTATTGGCTTGTGAGTCCTTAATACTTGAGACAGTATCAGGGATTTCCCCTGTGATAAAGCTTAATAGTTCCATGTATTTTCTCCTGCCCCTCAAGGGAATTTGTCAATAGTTTTTAATTATCTGCTCAACATACTCTGGGATGTATCTGGGTAGTATTACATTAAGCTATACAGAATTACAAGCCCTCATTCCCATTATGGGCTCCATGTTTTTAGATTGTTTAAATGAACTATCCAGACAGGTTAAGTTAGATTATAAGCTACAGAAATTTTAGGTTTTGGAAATATAAACCTCTTTTCCTTTGGTCTCATACAGGAAGTGCATTCTGAAATACTGACAATGTCATTCTTTCCCCCATATTCTGATTTTCCTTCATCCCAACCTGATTAGCTTCATTCTTATCTCTAATTGAAGCCTGATCTCTTTTTTGGTTTCTTTGACAGGTGTTGCATGAACAATGCTAATTTTCAGAGCTGCAGAACTCTAATTCTGAGTCTTAGGTGTCACACAGATACCCAAAGTTCTAAGGAGATACAAGGTTATATATACATAGCACAGCATTTCAAAATCTAGTAAGAATATTTACAACTCTACAGTTTGCATCTACCTCTCAGGTTATGTTTCGTTCAGCCCCCTTCTTCCACTGGGCACCATGTATAATGTCCACAGTCAACAATCCATGTCATGTAATCCCCTCACTTAGTTGTACAATCATCATCATCATTGATCCAGAAAGAAAGATAACTGATGAACACACCCTAACTGAAAAGAATATCCAATTGTTCAGCCCTGGAATTACTGTGTGTTCTAGTTTGCTAGCTGCTGGAATGCAATATACCAGAAACGGAACAGCTTTTTAAAAGGGAAATTTAATAAGTTGTTGGTTTACAGTTCTAAGGCCGAGAAAATGTCCCAATTAAAACAAGTCTATGGAAATCTCCAATCAAAGGCATCCAGGGAAAGATACCTTGGTTCAAGAAGGCCAATGAAGTTCAGGGTTTCTCTCTCAAGTGAGAAGGCACATGGTGAACACAGTCAGGGCTTCTCTCTCAGCTGGAAGGGCACATGGTGAATACAGTGTCATCTGCTAGCTTTCTCTCCTGGCTTCCAGTTTCACGAAGCTCCCCAGGAGGCATCCTTCTTCTTCATCTCCAAAGGTCTCTGGCTGGTGGACTCTCTGCTTCGTGGTGCTGCAGCATTCTCTGCTCTCTCTGAATCTCTCTCTCCAAAATGTTTCCTCTTTTATAGGACTTCAGAAACTAATCAAGATCCACTTAAATGGGTGGAGACATGTCATCACCTAATCTAGCTCAACAACCACTCTTGACCAAATCACATCAACCAGGCAGATGATCTCACTACAGCTTCACACACACAGCATTGAATAGAGACCATTCTACCCCCATGAAATGAGATTTATGTTAAAACATGGCTTTTCTTAGGGGGCACACCTCCCTTCAAACCAGCACACTGTGGTACTATTGATGTCTTCCTGTTAAATATAGACCACATCATGCAATATTAATATTTCCCCATACCCATCTATTATTTATTCTTTGTACAAGATTTGTACCTTTGAAATAGTTCATGCAAGAACTTATTTATATTTGTAGTGTTAATTGATGGGATACACAGCTCTAAACAGCTCCTTTCAATCATGTTCACCTTCAGTATGGTGAATTTTTGCAGCTATGTTCTTTGGGAGATTGGCCTTTAAATTTCCTTTCTAGTAGTATGTTTACCTGGTTCTGATATCACAGTGATATTAGCTTCATTAAATGAGTTAGGCTGTGTTCCTTATTCCTCAATTTTTTGGAAGAGTTTCAGCAGGATTGGTGTTAGTTCTTTTGGAATGTTTGATAAAATTCCCCTGTAAAGCTACCTGGCTTTTCTTTGTAGGAAGATTTTGGATGATTAATTGAATCTCTTTACTAGTGATTAGCTTGTTGAAAGCTTCCATTTCTTCTTCAGTTAATGTAGATTGTGTGTTTCTAGGAGTTTGCCCATTTCTTCTAAGTTGTATAGCTTGTTGGTATAGAGTTGATCATCATGAGTTGTTTTTTTTTTTCATTTCTTCAGGGCCCGTGGTAATGACTGCCTTTTCATTTCTGTTTTTGTTTGTTTGCATCCTCTCTCATTTTTCTTTGTCATCATAACTGGGGTTCCATCAATATTATTGATTTTCTCAAAGAACCAACTTTTGGTTTTATTGATTCTTGCCATTGTTTTTGTTCTCCAACTCAACTATTTCTGCTTTAAATTTATTTCTCTTCTTCTTTTTGCTTTGAGATTACTTCGATTTTTTTCCTCTAATTTCTCCAGATGAGCAGGTAAGCCCTCAATTTTTGCTTTTTCCTCTTTTTAAAATATATGTATTTAAGGCAATAAATTTCCCTGTCAGCACTGCCTTTGCTGTATCCCATAAGTTCTGTTATGTTGTATTCTCATAGTCATTCATCTCCTGATATTTACCAATGTCTCTAGCAATTTCTTCTTTGGCCAACTAATTAAGAGTGTGTTGTTTAATCTCCATATATTTGGGAAAGTTCTGGTTCTTTGATGGTTATATTTCTAGCTTCATCCTGTTCTGATCAGAGAAAGTGCTTTGAATAAATTTCAATGTTATTTAATTTATAAGTACCTGCTTTGTGCCCCAGCATGTGATCTATCCTAGAGAACATCCATGAGAACTAGAGAAGAATGTATATCTTTGTGTTTTGGAGTGTAACAATCTATATATTTCTGTTAGGTCTAATTCATTTATTGCATTACATTCTTTATTTCCTTGTTGATCCTATCTCTCGATGTCCTATCTATAGCAGAGAGTGGTGTATTGAATTCTTCCATCATTATTGTGTAAACATCTATTGCTCTCTTCAGTTTGTCAATGTTTGTTTCATGTACTTTGGAACTCATTGATTTGGAACATAAATATTTATGATTGTTACTTCTTCTTGGAGAATTGTCCATTTTATTAATATGAGTGTCCTTCCTTGTCTCTCTAGACGTCTTTACATTTAAAGTCTACTTCTCCAGTATTAACATAGTTAGTCTTACATTCTTTTGGTTACAGCTTGCATGGAACATCTTTTTTCATCCTTTTACTTTCAATCTATTTGTATCTTTGGGTCTAAGATGAGTCTCTTGTAAGCAGCATATAGATGAGTCATACATCTTAGCCCATTCTGCCAATCTGTATCTTTAAACTGGTGAGTTTAGCCCATTACCATTAAAAGTTACTACTGTAAAGGTGTTTCTTGAATCTACCATCTTATTTTTTAGTTTTATTTGTCATATCTATATATATATTTTCCTATTTCTCATTTTATCCTTGAGGTTACCCTTACTGGCACTCTTCAGTTCTATACCTTCCTACAGAACTCTCTCTCCTGTCTTTTTTTTCCACCCAACAGAACTCCCTCTGGTATTTCTTGTAGAGAAGGTCTCTTGTTGACAAATTCTCTCAGCCTTTGTCTATCTGTGAAAATTTTAATCTCTCTCTTACTTTTGAAGTACAATTTGGCTGGATAAAGAATTTTGGGTTGGAAGTCTTTCTCTGAGAATGTTAAATATACCACACTGCAGCCTTCTCACCTCCATGGTGCCTTTCGGGTAGTCTAAACTCAGTCATGTGTGGTTTCCCTTGTATGGTGAGTCATTCTTTTCTTGCAGCTTTCAGGACTTTCTGCTTCTCTTCAACATTTGATGGAATGATTAGTATGTACCTTCAGGTAGGCCTATTTGGATTTATTCTGTTTGGGGTTCATTGGGCTTCTTTGATTTGTATATATATATATATGTCTTTTATAAGGGTTGGGATGTTCCCCCCATCTCCTAAACCAATTTTCCTAGCCTTTTTTTAAAACTTTTTTTATTGAACAGTATAGCATAAACACAAAGCAAAGAAATAAAAAAGCAATAGTTTCTAAAACACTCTTCAACAAGTAGTTACAGGACAGATCCTAGAGTTTGTCATGGCCTACCATATGATCCTCTCATATTTTTACCCCTAGCTGCTCCAGAATTAGTAGGCTAAAGGACTTAAATATTCTTTATCATCACAATCGACTATTTCTTCTTCTTTTTTTGTGAAAAATAATGTATATACAAGAAAGCTATAAATTTCAAAACACAGCCCCACAATTAGTTGTAGAACACATTTCAGACTTTGACATGGTTACAGTTCCACAATTTTAGGTTTTTACGTCTAGCTGCTCTAAAATACTGGTGACTCAAAGATATAGCATAGCAATTTAATGATTCAGTATTCATATTCATTTCTTAAATCCTATCTTCTCTGTATAACTCCACTATCACTTTTGATCTTTCCATCTCTCTCTTTAGGGGTATTTGGGCTATGGCCATTCTAAATAATTATCCGAGCCTTTTACTCGCCTCTTCTCCTTCTGGGACACTAATGATTCTGGTATATCTGTGCTTCAGATTTCCATCATTTCCCTGACATCCATTTCAAAATTTCCCATCTTTTTTTGCCATTTATTCTTTTACACTTTTGAACTCAACTGTCCTGTCCTCTTGTTCACGTATTCTTTCCTGTACCTCTTCAAATTTGCTGTTATGTGTCTCTAGTATATATTTTTTCTCTTTAATCTGTTATTTTTTCTTTTTCTCTAGATATGTAGTTTTTAAAAAGCAATCCTTTTGTATTCTATTTAAATGTTATAAAGATATATTGCCAATTTATATGGTTTGATATTTTTCTAGTGAGAAATCCAATGTAAACCTCCTCATCTACCCAGGTGTTTCTGACAATCACATATGACATCTAATGTATAATGCTGTAGAAAGGAAGAGAGAAAAAAACTTTTATTTTACAAACAACCAAAGTCATTGTTTCCTGTTGCAAATTCTTCATCTCAGGTTATTTTAAGTGTCTGACTTAAAATGACAGACATGAATGCTTTCCTTATATCTATTTCTTAGTCATGGTTTATCCTTGAAATTTAATATCTGATGAGAACTAATTCCTATATAAATTTTTCTCATATCCGTTACCTTTATTATATCATCCTATAACTATGTATTCTGATAAGCTTTGGTTTAAGGCTTTTGCCCATGAAAATCTACTTTCTAAATATTTTCTTCAATATGAATTTTATAATGATTAGCAAGGGATGGGCTGTGGTTGAAAAGTTTCCCACACATACTATATTCATAGGGTTTCTCTGTGGTATGAATTCTCTGATGTGCGATATGTGATGAACTTTGTCTAAAAGTTTTCCCAACGTGTATTATATTTAAAGGGTTTCTTTCCTGCATGAATTCTGTGATTTTGAATAAGAGCTGAACTTTGGCCAAAAGACATCCCACTTTCCTCACATCAATATGGTTTCTCTCCAGTATGAATTCTCTGATGATTACTAAGGGATGAGTTACATCTTAATGTTTTCCAACACTCGTTACATTTATAGGGTCTTTCTCCAGTATGCATTCTCTGATGTTGAAAGAGAGCTGAACTTTGTCTGAAAGCTTTCTACATGCTGTACATTCACATGGTTTCTCTCTGGTATGAACTTTCTCATGATAATAAGTGTTGACTTAGGACTTTACTCTTTGCCACATTCATTACAACTGCAAAACTTCTCACCAATATGCATTATTTGGTGCTTATTAAGTCATGAAATAGAAGTGAAGTATTTTCCACATCCATTACATCTATAGGACTTTTCCTCAATGTGAATTCTTTCGTGTTGAATAAGAGATGCACTCTGATGAAGGCTCTCCCACATTCAATATATTTAAAAGGTTTCTCTCCAGTATGAATTTTCTGATGATAATGAAGGGATGAACTAAACTTAAAGGTGTTGTCACATTCATTACATAAATAGGACTTCTTTCTGGAATGAATTCTCTGACAGCCAGGAAGGGATGTGCTGCAACTAGAGAACCTCCTACCAGGATTATATTTATAGGGATTTTCACCAGCCTTGATTTTTTTTTTGATCTATAAAAAATCCTGTACTTCGACTGAAGGATTTGCCACATTGTTTACATACATAGGGGTTTCTCTCCAGTATAAGTTATTTGATGTTGAATCAGAGCTGAACTTTGGTTGAATGCATTAAAACATTCTTTACCTTTAAATAATTTCTTTCCACTATGGTTTTTCTTATGTTTACAAAGGGATAATTTGTTAATGATGGTTTTCTCATACATACCACACTTATAGTGTTTCTCTTTTGTGTTGACTTTTGGTTGGTTAAGTAAATTTTAATTCTGTTTGAAGCTATTTCCTTGTATTTCACATTTTGACAGTGTTTTTTTTTCCCCTAGGAATTACTGTTCCATACCAGGGACTGGCTTTAGGGTTAAGTTTTGGCCAAATTCATGTTACTATAGCTTCTTTATATAATGAGATATTTTCCTTTTCATCCAGTTGTTCTAATACATTTTCATAGATGCAGGGATTTACTGATTTAAAGTCTCAGGGCCCCATCCTTTTGGATCTTGTCATTACCAGTCCCTGAACTAATGAGTCTTGTGCTTGAGTTGAATTTGTGATTTTATGACTGCTCATCCGTCTTAGAGAAGAGTCTCCAGGACTTTCTTTTTCAACCTTCCATGGATCTTCTCCTTGCTGCAACAGGAAAATCACTTTTCGTTTGGAAAATGGAAATCTCACTGAGATCAGGTTCCTATAGTTCTCCAGCATCATATTCTGGTACAAGTTTCTCTGAAAAAGATCCAGCTTTCTCCACTCATCTTGATTTAAAAGCACAGCCACATCCTTGAAGTGACAGACTCCTGAGACATTTCATCCCCCTGTTCAGTAGCCATGTCCTTTTTCTGGGTTCTTCCCTTGGACACAGGAAGAGTCTTGGGAAGACACGTCTCACCTCAGGGACTATGGAGGTTCCCAGGAGGTCAGGACTTATCTCAGAGCTGACCCATGGGCTGACCTCAGCCCAGAGATTCTCATTCCATAGATAGACACCTGGCCCAGAGTTGGGCCAGGAGGGGCAGAAGACTAGTATATTTTTAATTTTGTCTACAGTATCTTTCACCTCTGTGTTATCTGATGTTTTTCTACTTATTCTTTCAAATTCTACTTTATGATCTTCTAGTGTCTTCTTGATATCCTTTATGTCATTAGCCAACCCATTACATTTATTTAGGAGAGTTGTTTCAACATCTTTGAGTAGTTGTTCCAGATTCTATATTTCCTTTGGTGTTTTAATTTGGTCATTGAGGTTGGCTCTATCTGTCTGCATCTTCATATGCTTTGTGATTTTCTGTTGGCTTCGAGACATATGATTATCTTGATAGAATTTTTTGGAAGTTGATTTCCCTTAGTCTTCCCCCGTTTTGTATTTTCTTGGGTTTGTGTTGAAGGTCTCATTTTTCACTTGGTTGATGAATAACTCCCCACCAAATCAAGGCCCAGACCTCATATAGGGGATGCAATTCTACTTGAGGATCTGGTTATCGCTGGACAGATGGGCAGTTTACCAGGCTGCACTTTCCATTTCTTCCCAGAAGAAGGTGCTCGTGGGCCTCCTCTTCCCCTCAAACCCACCTCTCCTTGACTGTAACAGCTGGGTGGGCTGGATGGAGATCATGTATAATTTCAGTCATGTCTGCTGGTCCCAGTGTATGCTGAAAACCTCCATCCCAGGGGCTTGGCAGTGAGCAGTGTGCACCTCAGCAAAGATTGTGCTTGTGAACCTGATGGAATGATGGTCCCCAGACACACTTTTGGAATGACCTTGAGTTGTAGAACAGGGTATGTTAACTGCCCCTGTCCAAAGCTTACCTGGGAAAGCCTGTTGGCTAGGCATGACATGGTGCCCAGGATGCAGGGCAGGGTACAGCTTGAGGCAGTGTGGTGTGGTGTTTGGCAGCATGGGAGTGTGGGGAGTGGCATGGGGTGCAGTGTGTGGGAACAGGGACACGGGACATATGGTAGGATGCAGCATAGGGCAAGTTATGGGCATGCAGGGGCACAGGCTGTTGGGACAGCGTATGAGACATGGGCTGGTGTGGGCAGGGTACATGGGGTGCAGTAAGCATGAGTGCTGGGGTCTAGAGGTGCACCATGGCTTGCTTCCTTGTCCCACAGAGGTCTGTGCACTATTGAGGGCTACAGGTCTCTGTATGGAAAGGGAAGCCATATGCTCTGTGCTAGCTGGATGGTCTCTATGAACAGCAAAAGTAAGTTTACTGGCTTCCAGGTCCCTAAGGGAGCTCCGGGTTGTGGAGCTGAGGGGCCTGATATCCCAAGATCACTAGAGGGACAGGCACTTTGTTAGGCACAGCCTCTTGTTCCCAGCATAGTCCTGACAAAACCCACTTACCCTGTTCTCTGCTTCCAAATTCCTTAGCTTTTTCATCCAGGATGTCCCTATATAGTGTAGACGACCCTCTCAGGTCACGCACACATGGAACTGCTGTCCCAGATGTGTTTTTTTTTTTTGTCAATTCCCTAGTTGTTTCTTGGAGCAGGGAAGAACTCAGCATGTCCTATTCTGCCATTTTTCCAGAAGCCCCTTTTTCACCTTTTTAAAAAAACAGTTCCTGTATAGGGTACCGCTGACTTTCATAGCTTCAGAGCCCTAACTATGAGTCTCAGGTGCCAAACAAACACCAGAAGTTCCAGGGAATGACCAGGTTGCACACAAACAGATCAGCATCTCAGAATTTAGAAATAACAGTTAAAACTCTTGAATATGTGACTGCTGTGAGAGTTTACAACCTAAAACTCTTTAAAATAGGCCTTAACCTGATAACCTATGCTCTCAATTTCCACCTCTGAGTTTGTGTATTATAGAATGTAGAACAACTTTTGGCTTTTATTGCTTCATGTATTTTTCTTCCCCCTTTTCTCTTTCTCTTCTACTTCTGGAATGCCCTTAACCTGTATGTTGGTAACACTTCATGTTGTCTCAAAGGTCCTATAGGTTCTGCTCACTTTATTTTTCATTCTTTTCTGTATTAGCTCTTCAGACTCAATGATGTCAAAGTCACATCTTGCAGCTCGCTAATTTTTTCTTTTTCTTTCTTATTCTTTTGTTTTTTTAGTTTGGCAGAGAATGTGGGCAAATTCACTGATTCTTTGTTTGCCTTTTCAAATGTGTTGTTGAATACTCTAGTGTATTTTTGATCAGCATTGTATTTTTCATCCCCTAAAGTTATGTTTGTTTCTTTTTCAAAATTGTAATTTCTCCTTTTGTTGAGGCATTGTCTTCCTAATTTTATTTAGATTTATATCTATGCCCCTTTAATTTATTTAGTACAGTTGACTTAATGCCTTTGATTAGTTGTTCCAATGTCTGGGTTTCCTCTTTCTGTTGTTACCGTTGTCATTGTTCTCTCGAATGGGTTATCTCTTCCCGTTTCTTTGTGTGTCTTGCTGTTGTCAAAGTCTGGGCAATCGTTTATTTTGATGTGCTAAATCTGGAAGTCAGATCCTCCCTCTTACCTAAGGTTTTAGTATAGATTGGCTTAAAGTTAAAATATTTATTTATGCTAGAATCATAGTTCTTCATAATATACAAAAGAAATGGCAAAACTGTGTCCTTCTTTAACCAGGAAAGTTGATTCTCTCCCATGTTATATTGCTTGATGACCAAAATAAACATTAACCCTTAATATCTAAGGAAATGACATTCTGCCTCTCAAACTGGGTTAGAAAAGCCCCCTGGACAGTATCACAGAATGTAATACCATCCTGAAAATAATAATCTTTTTGTAAAACTTTTTATTATTAAATAATTTCAAACTTACAGGACAGTTGCAACAGTCACACAAACCCCATATACAGAAGTTTATCATATGCCACCCCTGACACCCAGATCCACCATTTTAACATTTTGCCACATTTGTCATATCATTCTATCTATCCATCTATCAATCCATATATTTATTGGTTTTCTGAAAATTTGAGAGTAGGTTGTATGCATCATGCTCCTTTAGCACTTAATAGTTTCATGTGCATTTCCTAAGAACAGGGATATTTGCTTATGTATCCACCTAAAAAATACTTTTAATAACAAATCTGCATACACATACATGGTATATAATCAGTGGCTCAAAATATAATCACATAGATGTGTATTCATCACCATGATCATTTTTGGAGCATTTGCATCATTCCAGAAAAAGAAAGAAAAAGAAAAAATTCACACATCCCATACCTTTTACCCCTTCCTCTCATTGACCTCCGGTGTTTCAGTCTAAAAATTTATTTTACCCCATTATCTCTCCTACTATTTATTTATTTTTATCCATATATTTTTTACTCATATGTCCATGCCCTCGGAATCCACTTTGTTTTTATACTGTATGGTGGGGTTTCATTTCACTATTTTTCCATGTGAGTATCCCATTATTGCAGCACCATTTGTTGAATTTTTGTTTGGTTGTTTTTGTTTGTTTTGCTTGTTTATGTTTTGGGACATGAATGGACTGAGAATTGAACCCGAGTCTCCCATATGGCAGGTGAGAATTCTACCACCGAACTACACTTGCACCCCCCATTTATCCACTTTTAAGTGCAGTTTATTAAATTCAAGAAATTTCACATTGATATAAAGCTTAGAGTTTATATGATAATTTAAAAATATATCCCAATACTATCATTTTGAACATTTTCTCCTCCATTATTAAATTTTGCCAAGGATCACTGTCATTCTCATTGTCTTCTTAGATGTGTTTTTAGTTGTAAAACCTTATATACGGCATAAACTGTCCCATTCCAACCACTCCCAAGTATAGTATTTCAGTGGGATTAATCACATTCACAGTGTTGTGCTACCCTCACCACAAGCTATTACTAGAACTTTCCCACCACCCCAAACAGAAACCCTATACCCATTATGCATTAACTCTTATTTCCCTTGCTTTCCACCCTGGTAACCTCTACTTTCCCTGACCTTTACAGCCTGGGGGGTTGCATTGTAATTGAGAGTCCCACTGGAGGGCTAAGCTTCCCCCATCTTTTAGTTTATAGAACGTTGGCATTTTCTATTTTCTCTGGAAAAGGAAAAAGAGGAGACTCACTTATGTCGGGTGACTCTGTGGTGTCCCAACATATATCAGAGATGGGCAATATCCCTCCACCATTCAGTTTCCTGGGAACACAGGGAGTACAGCCACATACTTTCCCAGGCTGTTCCTCCAAAGGAGCTTTCTAGAAATGTGCTCCCCAGTGGGGGTTTACTTCTCCACCTAAGAGAAGTGTAGGACAGTGCTCCTGGGAAAGCCTTTGTCCTCTAAGTTACCTTATTCCTGAGGACTATAAAGCAAGCATAGTCTAGTAGGGGAGCTTTATATTTGACTGCAGTGGTTCTCAATAGAGCATAAATGATCAAGGCCTGGAGGGGAGACACTCCCATTTGAAAGTACCCAGTTCCCACGGGCCCAAACCAGAGGTGACTCCCTAAAACATTAAAGACAACACCTTGCTTGATAACAGAATCCTTAACCCAGCATCCTGTGTTAAAATGATGGAATGTCTCAGGAGGCATTGAAAACCAGGCAGAAGAGAAAGAAAGAGACTCTTATGGAGGCAGGGGAGAGGACCTCTGTTGAAGAATTGTGAAAAGCAACAGATTCAGCAAGAGGAAGGGTCTGGATCCTCAGAGGGAAGGAAAAGCGAGAGAGTGTGGGGAAGTTTTGGAGAGCTGAGGAAAGAGAGAGAATTGATTTGACTCCCATTGGACTCCTTCTTGACATGGGGAGAAGCACTCAATTAGGTATCAAGGGGGAGAATTACCCACTGCCCTGAGCCTCCTTGGATCCACGCAGCATGGAAACAGGTCCCTCCAACTTCAGTGAGAGAGCTGAGGTCTCAATGTGAACAAGTTTATGCCCTGGGTTAGCTGAATCCGAGTGCCTAGATTCCTAGAGACACAATCCAGTGAACAAGGGAAAGTCTCAGAGAGCTGAGGAGAGGGAAGGAGAGACAGACAGAGACAAACAGGCTTCCCAGTCATTAGTCATGACTTACTAGTCCAGAAGGTCAGAGAGAAGTGTCTCCTAGCTGGATCACCAAAATATGTTCCCAGATTTTGGTTTCCAGGTTCTTGACCATGCAGCAAGAAAGAATTTTAGAGTATTGCAAAACAAAGAATAAGCAGGCAAAAACTTTGAGAACACACCTAAGAGGACATGTGGGTACTCTCACAAAGACAGAGTGGAGGGAGGTGAGAGGTCTGTACTTTGGCTTTATAATGCCTGTATTTCTTGTTTCTCTTTATATTCACTGCAGCTTACTTTTCTGTTTATTTGATCTTTTTTTGATGTTTTTAACTGAACACTTTCTCATTTCTTTTTGTATACATTTTCAAAATACTTTCTTTATGGTAAATCTGGGTTTTTATTACACAATCCAAACCTATAACCTACTAATTTGAAAAAATACCAAGTTTTGCTTCAGTAGCATACATTTCCTCTGCTTCCATAAACTTCTGTTTTTCCCCTTTATGTTGTTTTTGTCCAATATGACTTCTTTATATGTTGTGTCCATTTTCAGGAAATATATTTTTTATTGTTGTTTTTTCCTGACTCTTACAAAAATAAAATAGGAGATTATTTGTTTCAAATTCTGTCTCCTCTGAAGATTTAATTTGTTTCCTTGACACAGAGTACTATCTTCCTGTTTCTTAGGATGGCTGCTAATTTTTTCCTGATGTCTTGGCATCTGATTATTTTGATGAGTTAACTCTGCAGGCCTAGTTCTCCCTCTTGCCCATGGTTTATTGTTGATTGACTTTGTGTTAAGGCTCTTCCTTTGAAGTTTCGTCTACCTTATTCTAGATCTTTAGAATAGCCCATATTTAACTGTCCAGATTTTCTCAGTTCTTCATCTGAACCTTGTCCTGGTTATGCAGTGCAATTTTTAAGATTGCACCCTTTTTTTCTTGCATGGGCAGGCACTGGGAATTGAACCCAGTTCTCTGGTATGGCAGGTGAGAACTCTGCCTGCTGAGCCACCATGGCCTGCCCCAGATTACACTTTTGTGCAGTTGTTTTACTTCCAGATGTTGCTTCCTTTCATCTGTTTGTTCTCTGGAAATCTTGATCCACTCTGTTAGTTTTATGCACTTTTCTCCTCAGCTACTATAATTTGTACAAATATTCTCTATCACTCAGTGCCCCATTTTCCTTAAACATTTTAGTTCAGGGGCCCATCATATCTTACAGCAGTTCAGGTTTACATCAACATTTTTTTTTCTATAAGACTTTCCTACCTCTGGTTTCTTCTCAGTTAAAGTATTCTATGACAGCCACGTGGGGTAAATCAAGAAAGGTGGGTTACTTCAGAATATTTTATTTTGCCTTTAGGTGGTCCAGATGACTGCCACTGTATTGAATGAGGGCACATTACTTGTGAGCATTACTGTCATGGTCTTTTTCTTCCATGGTATGCTTTTGTATTCAGCAAACCTCAACTACTTGTGTTCTAGACTGGGTTCTGCAGAATTTGGTTCTGGTGCTTGGAAAGGCATGACCATCTTGCTTCCTTTGATGTCCTGCTCTGCACTCTCTGTCCTTGGTTGTAGGAACACAGGATTTTCTGCCTCAGTATGATGCAAGCTGCACAAATACAAGTGAGGGCCTGGGGAATGAGAATGTACCAGTGGTTCAGGATGGAATTTTCCTAACTGATATTTTTCTGATTATTTGTTTTAGCATTTGTGGAGCCTTCTGCAGTATCTCCTGCCCTCCATAGTTCTAAGCAAATGAGATTTATCATTTTAGTCACTGAATCTCTGGGGAGGCTTTTTCAAGGGTTGTCTTAGATTTCACCCTGGTCAATTGAACTTTACAGGGATGCTAATTACATACAAAGGTAGAAGAACAGTGTCTTCAACAAAAGGTGTGGAAAAGCTGGATATCCAGATGTAAGGTAATTCCCATGCATCTTATGCAAAAATTAACTTAAAATGGACAAAGAACGTAAGTATAAGTTTTGAAAGTTTAAAACTTCTAGAAGGTAATGGAGGGCAAATCTTTATGACCTATGATTAGTTCAAGGATTCTTAGATGATTATATCTCAAAAATCATTGAAAGAGAAAAGACAGAGGGCAACCATACAGTAGAACTCAAACGTTTGAACAAATGGCAGAACTTATGGGAGTGAGAGGCACAATAAAAGAGATGAAAAACACAATGGAGACATACGACAGAAGGTTTGAAGAGGCAGAAGAAAGGATTATTGAACACGAAGACAGTACACCTGAAATTTCACAAACAAAAGAACAGATGGAGAAAAGAATGGAAAAAATGAGCATGGTCTCCCACATGCTCACATGAAACACAAGAAGCAAATAAATATATATGTTTTGCATGGTCCAGAAGGAGAAGAGAAGAGAAAGAGGGGAGAAAGATTAAGGGAGGAAATAGTCACTGAAAATTCCCCATTTCTTATGAAAGACATAAAATTACAGGTTTAAGAAGTATATCATACTCCAAATAGAATAAGTCCAAATTGACCTTGTCCAAGACACTTACTAATCAGGTTGTAAAATGTCAAAGCAGAATAGATTAAACAACAGACTCATCTGTATGCTGTCTTCAAAAGACTCAATTTTGATATAAAGACAAAAATAGGTTGAAAGAGAAAAATTCAAAAAGATATTACCAAAAACAATAACCAGAAGAGTGGAGGTAGCTATACTAGTGTCATAAAACTTAGAGTTCAAATGTAAAACAATTAAAACAAAGAAGGACATCATGTATTAATAAAAGGGACAATTCACAAAAAGACATAACAATTAGAAGTATTTATGCACCAAGCATACTGCTCCCAAATACTTGAGGCACACACTTACAATACTGAAGGGAGAAGTAGACACCTACAAAAATGGATGGATCCTTCCATACACTGTCATCATCAAAGCATAGAACATCAAGACACAGGATCTGAAAGGAAACAGATTTTGAATACTATAAATCAATGAATTAGGCAACAGACACTAAGAGAATATTACACACCACAACAACAGGATATACAAGGTTCCCAAGTGGTCATGGTTCATTCTCCAGGATAGACCACATGTTGGATCACAAAGAAAGTCTCAACAAATTAAAAAAGATGGAAATTATACAAAACCCTTTCTCAGATCATAATAGAGAGTAGTTGGAAATCAATACAGACAGAGGTCCAGAAAATTCATAAATATGTGCGGGCTAAACACTCACTTTACGAACTAGGGGATGAACGAACAAATTGCAAGAGAAATCAGTAAATTCTTAAGGCCAATGAAAATGAAAACACAACATATTAAAACTTATAGAATGCAGCAAAGTCAGTTTTGAGAAGGAGACTTATTGTTCTTAATAATTAATATTAAAAATGAAAAAATCAAAAATTTAGGAATTAATGGTTCAACTGGAGGAACTGGAGAGAGAACAGCAAACTAACTACACAGAAAATAGAAGGAAAAAACTAAGAAATATTACAGCAGAAATAAATGAAATTGAAAACATGAAAACAATAGAGACTGAATCACACCAAAAGTTGGTTCTTTGAGAAAATCAATAACTAGACACTTAGGCTGAAGAAAAAGAGAGAGAAAGGATGAAAATAAATACAATCAGAAATGGGAGATGAGACATAATTACTGACCCCAGAGAAAGAAAGGAGTTAATGACAGGATACTATGAAAACTATATGTTAATAAACTGGACACCAGAGAGTAAATGGACAGCTTCCTAGAAAAGCTTGAGCAATGACCATTGACTTAAGAAGAAATAAAAGGCCTCAGCAAATCAATCACAAGAAAAGAGATTAAATCATCAAGAAGCTTCCCCAAATAAAAGTCCAAGTCCAGATAACCTCACATGTGAATTCTACCAAACAATCAAGAAAGAACTATTATCAATATTTCTCAAACTCTTCAGGAAAATTGAAGTGGAATGAAAGCAGTCTAATTCATTCTATGACGATGCATCACCCTAATAGCAAAGCCTGACAAAGATACTGCAAGAAAAGGAAGTTGCAGATCAATCATTTTAATGAACATAGAGGGAGATATCCTCAACAAAATACTTGTAAATCAAATCTAGCAGCATATGAAAAGAATTATAAGCCACGACCAAGTGTGATTGATTGCAGGTATGCAAACCTGATTCACCACTAGAAAATCAATTAATGGATTAAACTACATCAATAAACCATGGGAAAAAACCACATGACAATTTCAACTGACTCAAAAACGTCATGTGATGAAATTCAACTTCCTGTCTTGATGAAACCATCTCAAAGAATATGAATAGAAAGTGTGGAGGTAGGTTCAGGTGTCAACTTGGCCAGGTGATGGTGCCTGGTTCTGTTGCTGTGGATGTGAACTATTAGCATGTAAAACTTGTCCGTGGCTGATTACATCAGCAGTTGGCTAAGGGGAAAGCCTCCTATAATGAGTGATGTTTAACTTAATTAGCTGGAGGCTTAAAAGAGAGAGGTCAGAAGAGATATCAATGGAGCGCAGCCCAAGCAGGTCAGACCAGACATTTGATGATGCAGAAAGGAATCACCCCAGTGAAAGCTGTTGGAACTGAGAATTTGGTAGAGAAGACCAGCAGACATAGCCTTGTGGCTTCCCATGTAAGAGAGAACATCAGATGAAAGTTACCTGTTTTACTATGAAGGACTATAAGTTTTTAACTAAATAAATATTTTATTAAAAGCCAATCCTTTTGTGCTGCATCCTGACAGCTTTGGTAGACTTAAACAAGAGAATTTCTTCAACATGATAAAGGGAATGTATGAAAAACCCACAGCTAACATCATTCTCAATAGGGAAAGACTGAAAGCATTTCTCTAAGATCAGAAACATGACAAAGATGTCCCCTGACACTATTGTTATTCAACATTGTTCTAAAAGTTCTAGCTTGACTAACTGAGCAATAAAAAGAAAGAAAGGCTTCCAAATTGGAAAGGAAGAAGTTACATATTCACTGTTTTCAAATGACTTGATATTACATATAGCAAATCCCAAAAAATCTAGAGCAAAGAAGCTAGATCTAATAAGTAAGTATAGCAAAGAGATAGGGAACAAGATAAACACCAAAAACTCATTTGTGACTCTATCCAATAGCAATGAACAATTTGAGGAGGAGATCAAGAAAAAACATTCCCCTACAGAAGAAACCAAAATAAAAAAATCAAATCTTTAGGAATAAATTTAACCAAGGCCACAAAAGACTGGTGCACATTAGTGTA